>QEPC01008364.1:897349-914323 GCA_003113815.1 Sphenodon punctatus | reverse complement strand
TGTAAAGCGGGAGGCCACAATGGAGAGGGCGTTCTCGGTGGCCGGGCCGAGGCTCTGGAATTCTCTCCCAGGGGAAGCCCGTCTGGCCCCAGGTCTGTTGGCGTTTCGGCGAGCCTGCAAGACCTGGCTGTTCACCCAGGCCTTCGGAGGGGAGGATGGGAGGGTGGGGAAGGGGGGGATTGTATTTTTAAAACATTGTTTGAATGCATTTTATTCTGTGTTTTTATGCTGTAAGCCACCCCGAGATGCCGTAGGCATGAGGGGGTGGCTAACAAATATTTATAAATAAATAAATAAATAAATAAATGGTTTTACGTAAATCTTTGTTTCCTGCATGGTGAAGCTTTACAGAAATTAGAATACAAAAGGAGGGAAAAACAAGATGCTTTCTGACATCATAGAAAGCTCTAGTGAGGTGCACTTCAGCACCATAGTCTTGCATCAGGGTTCCTATGTGAAGGGAATTGCTATGGCACTAGGAGAGCCAGTGTAGTGCAGTGGAGAAGGTGCTGGACTTGGACCTGGGAAGCCAGCCTAGTCACGAACTCACTGGGTGGTCTTGGGCAAGTCACAACCACCCAGCCTCAGTTCCCCACCTGTAAAATGGGAGTGTGTGTATGTGACTGTCTCTCCTGTGTTCCCCTCACCCTTGTTCATCTTAGATCATAAGCCCACTGGGCAGGGATCTGTCACCAAAAATCTGTGACTGTAAAAGTGCTGCCTATGCCTAGTAGCACCATAGAAAGTAGTAGTAGTAGTAGTATGGCATCTGAATAATTCTAACATATGGTAACAGTGAAGTGATGCCTGGAAGATATTTGGTGCTCACACTCACTACCAAGAAACTGCCACCGCTGCCTCTTCCACCACCGCCGCGGTGCGCAGACAGAGCCCTGTCCTCCTCTGCTGTGGAAGTGGCGGCTCCTCTGCCCAGAGCTCAGTAGCAGCCAAGACTTGTAGGCCCTCTGCACCCGTACCTCCGCTTTCTGCTTGCCTTGTGTTCTGGGTCCCGTGCACATTGCGCTGCTTCCAGAGCCGCTGAACAGCTGATTTCCCCCCACCCCCTGACACCTACGCCACTGGAGATGCTGAGGCTGGGCTGCCACTGAGCCCTGAGTCAGTCCTGACAACTTATGACAAGTATCTGAAGCCCGGAAGCAAAATCCCAAACATTGGTGCCTACTGAAAAAAATAAAAAAAGAGGCCCTATACTGGAAACCCCAGACAGTATTGTAACCCTTGCCTGAGCTGACAGTCTACCTGGAGGGGACTGCAAGGGATGCCTAGAGGAGTGTAAATTGTAGATGACTGCTGCCAAATAAGAAAGGGCCTGGAAGAGATTCCTCAAACAGAGGAGTTAAGCGACTGGGTGACTTGAGATTGCAAAAAAGTAATTCCACTGCCAGGTCTGGGCTGCCCTGGCAGCCACGAGTGGGTTGCCCTGAAAAAGGAGCCAAGTTTGATCATTGTGGGGCTGTGCACAGCCTGCTGACTGAAATAATGCAGGTATGCTAGGGCCCGGCTGAACTAAGGACCAATTATCCACTTAGGTTGATGACGGTCAACCAAGGATAAGCCGTTGGAGGTCAACCAAGGCTGGTAGGAAGAATCCTCCAGGCCCAATTAGAAATCTCAGACTGTAAGCTAGAGTTAGAGAAACAGTCAGTGGAGAAGAGTTGGCAGAAAGAGCAATAAAGTGAATGTAATTCTGGGGAACTGAAAGTTTTTCATGACTAATTTTTGTGGGAAACTGAACCACAGGGTAACAGCGTCAGGGTAAAATGAGTTTCTTACACTCCTCGAGACCTTTGGAGCCAAATTCTTGCACAAAATATGTTCGCTTCCATGCAAACGACTCCCTGAAACAAAAAGCAAGTTTATCCACCATAATTACGATCATTTGTGGGTTCTCTGCCTTTTTCATAAGGACCTAATATAGAGACAATTCTCAAGTGGAGATTATCTCTATTTAACAGACTTTCATACCCTTGGTATTAATGAAACCCTATCAGGTCCCCCTTTGTGTATGCTCTGCTTCCTGTTAAATGACTCTAGGGATGACGTAACTAGGGCGATGGCAGGTTTCGCTGTTGCTGCTGTTAAATTAAGGTTACAGTGGGCACAGAGGTTCTCTTCGGATTTATAACAAATTTAGACTTATCATCATTCGTATTGCATCTGTATTGTATGATCTTATTTATTCTGTGTTTATGACACGGCCTATGGCTGGTGCATAATAAACTTATTCATTGTTCATTGATACAATTTAATGGACAGATCCAGAGAGATGAAAACCACCAGGAGTCGGTTATAAAAATCAGGCTTAGAATTAATGAAATATTGATTCCAACAATGTGCCTATTCATAATTTTATATTTATTTATTTTTTATTAAAACATTTGATAACCCATGCCTCCTGCCAAGGCAGCTCAGCACGGCTGACAATACATAAAGTATAAAATATATAATCAAAAAACATAAAAACATACTAAAAAGGGAAAAAGGAGAAAGACATTCTCTCCAAGGAAAGTGGAAAGGGGATATTGAGAGCATAAAATTCAAAATATATAGAATACCCCACCCTTACCACCCAAAATAAAAGTAAAACCCGCCCTCACCCGTCTCCCTCACCAAAAGCCTGGCGGAACAGCCAGGTCTTGCATTGATGTCAAAAAGAGCAGATGTCCGGGGCCACCCGAGCCTAAGCTGGGGCGGAGCTCCACAGCCACCGAGAACGCCTTCTCCACAGTCACCCCCCAGAATACACAGGGGACTTCGAGAAGGGCACTCCTGTTCGACTGCAGGGATCGATCTAGAGCACGGGAAGTGAGGCGATCCCACAGATAAATGGGGTCCAAGACATACAGGGCTTTATAGGCAGAGCCCCGATTCTTCTGCCAAAAGAATATCAAAATTTCTGCGACCCAAAATTCAAAATTCTGTGATTCAAAATTCTGCGACCCAACAAAGTTGCAAAACATATCTAGAAAAATTAAAAATGAGTTGTTTATTTATTTGCAGTACTGACATCTTTATAATTCACCCCCCCAAAACACATGGCAATGCAGAGAGCAAAAGACACGCCCCCCAACACATGGCAATGCAGAGAGCACAAGAACCCCCCCCAACACATGGCAATGCACAGGGCACTGCTGTAAACCACCCCCCAAAAAACACATGGCTTCCCCTCCCCAGCCGCCAGGGCTTGCCTCCCCCTTTCCCAGTTTTGAAAATGAAGTACTCTAGCAACTACGGCGGCAGCAGCCGCTCCCTTGCTTGTCCCTACCCGGCTCCTGGTCTCCTCCCAGCTGCTCCAACAGGACATCATCCGGCTGCGTCGCCCTGAGAGGCCCCATTGGGAGGGGCTAGGAAGAGGCTGGGAGCCGGGTAGGGACGAGCGGGGGAGTGACTGCTGCCGCTGCTGCTAAAACACTTCATTTTCAAAACTGGGAAGGGGGGAGGCAAGCCCTGGCAGCTGGGGAGGCTGGGGAGGGGAAGCCGCGAGGGTTTGTTCATTCTCCTCCCCCTGTGGAATCTCCTGCCCCGCATCTCCCAGCGCAGGCTAGAAATTCTGCGCTGGGGTAAACGAGGCAAGAGATTCCATGGGGAGAGGGGAATTCTGCGGGAAATCTGCGAATAGTAGACCCGCATTTCCCTCGGGGCCCTGTTTATAGGTACGAACCAGCACCTTGAATTGGGCCCAGAAGACTATAGGCAGCCAGTAAAGAGAACGGAGCACCGGTGTTATGTGCTCCCGGCAACCCGTCCTCGTAAGGAGACGAGCCGCCACATTCTGCACCAGCTGCAGTCTCTGAACTGTCACCATGGGCAGTCCCACATATAGAGCGTGTTACAATAGTCCAGTCTTGAGATGATGAAAGCATAGATGATAGTGGCCAGGTCAGAGTCTGAGACATATGGCCGAAGCCATCACGTGGAATCCGCTCTTTGCCACAGCTCCAACCTGGGCATCTAGGCAACGCTGCGAATCAAGGAGCACTCCCAGTCTCCAAACCTGGGGAACCAGTGGGGGGCAAACCCCGTTAATGACAGGGGATGCCACACCCACCGCCTTCCCCACTAGCATCACCTCCGTCTTGTTGGGATTCAGCTTCAATCAACTCTCCCTCATCCAGTCCCCCACACCTGTCAGGCATCGTGTAAGCACAGAGACTGCGGGGTCTGGGTCAGATGAAAAAGAAAGATAAAGTTGGGTGTCATCAGCATATTGATGACACCAAACTCCAGAGCTCCTCACGATCTAGCCCAATGGCTGCATATACACGTTGAAACAGGAGAGGGGACAGAATGGAACCCTGTGGGACTCCACACGAGAGGTCACAGGGAGATGAAAAATGATCCTCAAACGCCACTCGCTGAATTCTTCTGGTCAGGAAAGAGAGGAACCATTTAAAAACTGTTCTGTCCACCACAGCTTGGTCCAGAAGACGAGTCACCAACATCTCATGGTCTACGGTATCAAAAGCAGCCGACAGATCTAATAGAATCAACAGGGTCAAATGACCCTGATTTAATTCACGGCGAAGATCATCAACCAAAGCCACAAGCACAGTTTCAGTGCCATAGTCCAGATAAAAGCCGAACTGCGAGGGATCTAGAAAACTGAGTTGGTCCAGATGCTCATGCAGCTGCCAAGCCACTACCCCCTCAATAACCTTCCCTAAAAGGGGAAGGTTACAGACAGGCCGGTAACTGGCGAGGGATTCAACGTCCAAAGATGACTTTTTGAGCAGGGGCCGGACCACTGCCTCTTTGAGGCAGTTCAGCACCCTGCCCTCCCGAAGGGAGGCACTGACCAACTCCACCAGCAACGGCCCCAGCATCTCCCGGCTGGCCTTAACCAGCAAGGACGGGCATGGGTCTAGTTCACAAGAGTTGGCTCTAACCGCCCCAAGAACCTCCTCTGCATCAACGGGCAAGATCCACTGAAACCGATCCTACAAAATTGGACAAGGTGGGGCTTCCATAACCTCTGGGTCTCCCATTGTAATAAGTGCAGTGTCAAAGTCGTGGTGAATCCGAGCGATTTTATCAGCGAATTAATCAACAAATATGCCACAGCAGGCACTGGAAGGTTCCAATTCCAGGCGGAGGGAGGCCAGACCGACCAGCCCCCTCACCACCAGGAAAAGCTCAGCTGGACGAGACTACGCTGATGATATAAGAGCAGCAAAAAAAATCTTTCTAGAGTTAAGGATGTCTATAGGCTTTTGCAGAATCAGGGTCTTAGAAAACTGGCTGTGATTCATTGCATATTTATTGTTATTAATATTATTCATAGCTAGGTTTCTTCAGTCTAGTCTCCAAAGCAGCTTTTTGTTTCATAGTTTCAGAGAACCCAAGAGGAACCGAAATGGAGAATGTCAGGTTTCAGCCTATTTATTTTATTTTATATTGTTACTCTAATTCTTGTAAGCAGTATCTGCCTCCAAACCTTTATAGTGAGACCCTTAAATTCCTTTTATAACCTGCTGGGGCTGGGAAAGGCACAACAGTCACTACAGGCAAACTAGCCCTAGTACTTTGGAAATACTGTGCTCGGGGCAGACAACCGTTGTCTCCCATACCCAAGAACGAAAGCTAATCTCTCTCTCTTCCAACTTCTCAGCAGGGTCTATGCACACTGTCCTAGAGCCTCATGCCATCCTCTGATTCCACAAGGGAACTCCTTGCTTTATACTCTGCTCCAAAAAGAGTGTGTAAAAAAAAAAAATGTATCTCTAATCGTAGTTTTGGGCATCGTTAGTTAAAATGGAGAATCTGTAGATTCATGGGATGTTCGGTGAGATTCAGTAATGAAATATGCTTTAGCAGCACCACCCCCGTGTTTTGCAGCTTTCATATAAAAAACTCCAAAAATCACAGCTTTTATCTTGCTTTAGGTATGACTGAAGAGACTGCTGGTATGATGCACAGGGCGCCGTTCTGAAAAAGAAGCTTTCTGCTATGAAAATGTCATTCTTCCCCCCCACCCCCAAGATTAAGAGTGTCGCATTTTAATTGCAAACATTACCTTGCAATTCTTTTACCAGAACTTTCACAACATTCCTTCTGTCCAATAGGATAACCTCAAAAACATGTTTTTGAATTCTAATACTACTACTTTCATAGGAGAGTTCGCTTACCGACCGGTTTCTCACAGACAAGGCCGTCTGCCATGGCTGTGCATGGATTTGCTTTCAGTCCTGCTACCTCCGCCCTTTCGAGATAGGCACAGAATCCAGAGTCATTCGGTTCTCCGGGAAGCCACTGCAGGGTTGTGTTTGTGAAAGGAGACATGTCATCCCATCCCCAGTAAGAGATGTTGATCTTGCGCAAACCTACCCAGGGTGATATTTTCTATGAAGCAGAACGAAAGGAACAACATGAAACAATTAGTCAATTACAGCAATGTTTTTCCTTCTCAGGTTCAAGATCAATAGTTCCATATTGCATTCAGAACGTGTTAACACTGATTTTCCCACCATTTGCCCATCCGTGGAACATATACTTATTCCCAGTACAATTTTCATCCCAATTATTTTGTCTTGCTGAAAGGTGCAAAATCTATAAGATCCTTAGAGTCAGCTCTGCTGCATCGAATCTGGTAAACAATGAAAAACCTAGCAGGACACTGAGAATGAAGTTAGATTTTCCTACCAGTAACTGTAGTGGTTATTTAACTGCTAAGGGAAATAAAAAAGATAAGGCAAGCACAGCTAAATTGGCAGCAGCACACAGGAACGGAAGTTGAATAACCCCCTAAAATTGGGGTGGGTGGGGTGTTTGACAATTTTCTTACAAAATAACCAACTTGTCCCTTGTGACAACCAATTTCTTGTCCCTTGTGAGACCAAGATGAAGCAGCAGCAGCCTATCAGCTCTTCCTGCTAAGAAATGCATTTCCCAATCACTATTGCTATTAACTATAAGCTTAATGAACAACTACCAAGACAACCTGATTAGCTAATGTATAGAAAGTATAATTCACTAGAAAAGCCTGAGACACAGCACATTACACCACGCAGATTCCCTTTGCCCTTGTTTTTTTAAATTGTCATCTTTTCAGGCCACATACTGACAAACAATGAGGAACAGAAGTAACTATTTCAGTTGAATTAAACTGAAGTAACAACTCTCCTTCAGATCACCTTGCAGCTGCAAACAGTAATAACTTCTCAATCTTCCCTAAAGGCCATCGTTCTCTTTTTACTTCCTTCTCTTTTTTACTTCAAAGTTAAGTGTTCAGTTACTTCAAAGTAAAAAGCAAAGGGGAGTCTGTACTCCTTGTTTTTCAGGAGCAAGGAGTATTTTTTCTACTCCTAAATAACTCGTTTAGAGTTTCTGACGCAAGAACTGGAACGTGGTCTCATTCAGAAAATGATGAACTATGAGGAAGAAACCTTTGCCTACTTACCTTCCATGGAGTGAAAGGTGGGATTTGACATTCTGGTTGGACCAGACAAGACAGAATGGGACTCTGCTGATATTTTAAATTGACTGGGGATTTGGGTTGTGATGAATGATTTGGTCAGGAGAGGAGGAATACAGCCAAAACTCCAATGTTGTGGTGGGAGGAGTATGGGCTTTTGGGGTGAGTGCTCTCCCAGGTGAGAGGTGGGGGAATGCTTGGGAACTGGGAACTCCTTTGTGTGAGGCAAGGGAGTAGGAGGGATGGGAAGAGGGGTGGGCTTGGGGGTGCGTTAGGGATCAGGGGTGTGTATTTTATACAATAGTGTTTTTTTTTCAATTATTGTAAGTCACGCTGAGCCTCTTTTGGGATAGTGTAGGGTATTTATTTATTTATTTCATTAGATTTTTAGCCCACTCCCTACTACTACCAGCAACTCGGGGCAGCTCACAACATATTAACAACATTAGAAATACATGTAAAATATATATAGATATAAATATAAATACATACAAATCAATATAAAAATAAACAAACATAAAAGTGGAGATAAGAGCCCCCCCTCGCCCCTCCAACCACCCACCCATCACTGGTCTCCCTCACCAAAAGCCTGGCGGAAGAGCCAGGTCTTACACTGTCTTCAGAAAGAGGGATGGTCCAGGGCCAAGTGGACCTCCATCAGCAGGGAGTTCCACAGCCTTGATGGGGCCACTGAGAATGCCCTCCCCATAGTCATCACCCAGGAAACCCAGGGGAACTCGAGAAGGGCACTCCCGGCCAACCACAGGGGCCGATTCAGAGCCCAGGGAGTGAGGTGATCCTGCAGGTAGGCAGGGCCCAGGCTGGGTAGGGCTTTATAGGTCAAGACCAACACCTTGAATCTGGCCCAGAAAGACTACGGGCAGCTAGTGCAAGGAACGGAGTACCGGTGCCCATGACAACCCGTCCCCGTAAAGAGATGGGCCGCCATGTTCTGCACCAGCTGCAACCTCCAGACTGTCACAAAGGGTAGCCCCACGTAGACCGCGTTGCAATACTCCAGTCTTGAGGTGATGAAAGCATGGATGATGGCCAGGTTGGAGTCCGAGACATACGGCCAAAGCCGCATTTTTAAAAACCGGTTTTGAGCAACTTTGATGATCGGGGGATGCCAAAACCAGTTTTTAAAAATGCGCATTATTTAAAAAACACATTCAAAACGGTTTGGGCTTTCACACGTTCACGGCAAATACACATTTAAAACGGCTTAGGTGTTTAAACGAGCATTAAAACAAGCGCTTTTTTTTTTTTTTTTTTTACAATCATGCGCAAATGTGTCTCATCTAAAAGCGGCCCTAGTAGCGCTAAAGAAATGTTAAGTAGTAGGCTGCGTGATCTCTGCAAGATCTTGGGAACTCTATGGTAGAACCAAACTCAATTCCGATATCACTCCTGATTCAGATATCGCAAGATTTTTCGCTCCGTCTCACGCCTCTTCCCTTCAGCTGTCCCTCTCTCCCATCTGGAAAGGACTCATCTTTCCAGATTTCGGGGGGGGGGGGGGGNGGGAAGAGGCTGGCTGAGCACAGCTCTTCAGTATCTGATTGGCTGCTGACTCCTGCTAGCCAATAGAATGCTGAAGATGTCTGCTGAGTCTGTGCCCTCCATCCTACTCTCCCCACTCCCATCTGCAAAAGACTTCTAGATGGGAGGGGGGAGCTAAAGGAAGAGGCGGGCTCAGCACAGCTTTTCAGCATTCTATTGGCTGCTGACTACTGCTAACCAACAGATGCTGAAATTTTCTGCTGAGTCTGCCCGCCTCCCTCCTGTTCTCCTGCCTCCCATTCCTGATAATTATTGGGAGCGTCCCACAGAGACTGCTCATGGCCCCAGGCTCTGTCCCCTGAGTTGCCAGTAGCAGATAAGGTAAGAGAGCTGGGGAGGGAACAATGTGGCTTCCTCCTCCCTTTCTCCCTCCTTCACTCCCCACCATCACCACCAGGTATTTTGTTTCTTGAGATTCTCATGTTTCTCAGCGAGAATCCAGCCAATTTTCATCTTGTTCTTGTTTGCAAGAATAAGACAAAAACTGTGATTCTCGTTGAGAAACAAAGGAAACCGAGAATCAAATTTCAGCCCTAATCCTGACTTGAGCCACCCGACAACTGATGTGTGGTGACACCACCACCAATCCCAAGCCCCGGCTCTCCAGCTATAGGTGGAATCTTGCAGAGTAGCGGCAGCAACATCAGTTTCCAGAAGGAGGTGCCAGCGCATGAGAAGAGATGCCAGGGATGAGCGCTGGCACAAATTACGCCCTGCAATCTTGTATGGCCACGGTGGTGTGCTGTGACCACTGTTTTTCATGATCACATATATTGTCTCATTGTTTCCTTGTGTTTCTTTGTCTGCCTGCTCTTGTCTCTTGTCTGATACCTAGGCTGTAAAGACAGCCCTTTGGGGCAGGAATTGCATATTTGTTTTGTTTCATAACATAGCTAATATAATAGGTACCTGATGCATGACTAGACTCCACAACAGTACCAAAAATATTATAACTCCAGTGCTTAAGAATGCAGACATTTTGTTTCATTCTGTCTTTTTGTTTGTTTCTTTAGCCTGCATTACTTGACAGAAGCCTGTGAGTAGTAAGCTAGTCAGATTTCCCTCCCTGAAAAGAAAATCAGCTAGCGAGCAGAAACCGCCTTTAAGCTTTTAAACAATAAGGGACTGCTATTTAAAAGAATACTCTATCAGAAACAGTATCTTAAGAAAAAGTGCTTTTAAAACATTCAAGCAACCCTGTAAAGATACAATTTTGCAAGTGACTTTAAATTGTCATAAGAAAAACTCATCAGCCAAGGGTGTAAAAATGAAACAGATTGCTGTTTAGAATCTCTGATATTTTGTTTACATTTAATAAGAATAACAAGGTCATCTTGAAATTTACTGCATCTTAGCAAGAAGGCTGCTCTCTTTAGAGTTAAATCCTGCTGCTCTGGTATAAAATTCCAGTAGACATAATTGCTTTTTAAAATGAGCTTGCAACATTTAAATATTTCTATGAGTTGTTGAATAACCTGCATTCCCCCTTTCTCTATTTTGCATAGTAACCAAGAGTTTCATTTCCACAGCCTGAATTTGTTTTGTTAACTTGGTAAAACTTAACACAGTGACAGAAGTCCAAGAACATTTTCTCCTGTGCATTGCTATCAGCACCCTATTTACTGAAACACTTCAGTTATCCTGATTAATTTAACTGAATCCCAACCAAGAGGAGTGCCACTTTTTGTATTTTTGTGTATTTTATTTATTTATTTTATTTTATTTTATTTTATGCTTCAGGGGGTTGGGGAGAGCAGCTGGAGCTGTTGCCCCTTTGTGAGTCCCAGCGGACTTTCAGCCAGTTACCCAAGAGGCCCCTCCCCCGCCCACAGACGTTTCGACCGACCGCTGTTGGCCCCATGTGACCCCGGTGAGCACTGTGTTGACGGAGAGACTGTTCCCCACTTCCGGCTGGAAGCTATATTTGGCAGGCTGGAGCCTGTGACCGCACACCAAAGGGCTGCGCGCGCAAGTCCTTGGAGAGGACTGCAGACTGGGTGCCAGAGGCCTGGTCTCCCCGCACCAGCATACAGTCCAGGCGCAAGGTCTGGTTTTGCTTCTTGGGTCCTGGCCTGTCAACTCCAGTACTTCCACCAGCTAGGATTTATATTTGTTTCAAGGGTTTGATCCATCCACATCAACACTCCACGTAGGAGCAAGGATTGCATTTGCTTTCAGGGGCCTGGTTTGTCCACTACAACATTCCACATAGAAGCGAGGACCTATATTTGTTTCAGGGGGTTGATTCATCTGCATCAACGCTCCGCATAGGAGCGAGGATTGATTTTGCTTTCAGGGGCCTGGCTTGTCCATTCCAGCACTCCGCATAGGAGTGAGGACTTCTATTTATCCCAAGGGGTTGATTTATCCTCATCAAAGCTCTGTAAAGGAGTAAGGACTGGTTTTGTTCCTGGGGTTTGGCATGTCCACTCCAGTACTCCGGCTTAAGTGTGAGAACTTATATTGGTTTTAGGGGGTTTGATGGACTTGTATCTCAACGCTCCTCTTAGGCGCAAGGACATGTAGTGTACCAGGGGTTTGGTTTGTTTACTCCAGCATTTTGCATTGAAGTAAGAATATCTAATTGTACCCAGCGGTTTGTTCCTTTTGTGTTAACTCTCTGTATAAATGTAAGATCTTGTGTTTAATTTAAATTTTCTACATCATTACCCCATTTACGAATAGGGTACGGCAACTGCTTTTGGAGTTGTTCTGTCCTGGTTAGTGCCCTGCTAGGTAGCAGGAACGGGCACCTGTTTATAGTAACAAGGCCAGGTCCTAAGAGGAAACGCAAGTTGGCAGAGTGTTTTGTAACCCCTCCATCTAAACAAAGGAATATAGAGACATATTGCATGTTCTCCTCTGGTGAAAATTTGGATAAACTATCAATAGCATCAAATATTCCATTATCCAATTCATTTACTCCATTTGATCTAGAAGTCAATGGGACCCCAGACAAAGAGTTGGAGAGGCTGAGATTACAGGAAACTGTAACATCTGAAATTAAACAGGACTCCAATTTGTTATCACAAAACCAGGTATTAGAGACGGAGCCAGCAAGGAGTTCAGATAAAAGTCCTCTGGATTTTTCTACTCCTGTTGGACAACCTGATAATATGAATGAAGGCCAGGCTCAGATGGGTTCATCAACAGTGTCTCTAAATCTGTTGGCAGACCATGTTATTTTAGTAGGTAGATCTTTAGGCAAGATTTTTGATAAATTGGATTACCTAACGGAAAAAATTGAACTAATTCACATGACTCAGACAATCTTACTGAGGGGAGAGTCAGGTGCTTTCCATCATGAAGAAATGAAGATCCCAAATAATAAATGTAGGGATTTCTGTGCATCTCCACCCAGCCCCAACCCCCCGGGATAATAGAGCAAGTAGGGAGCATTATAAGGTGTGTCCTGATAAGACTGCATTTGNGAGAGACTGTTCCCCACTTCCGGCTGGAAGCTATATTTGGCAGGCTGGAGCCTGTGACCGCACACCAAAGGGCTGCGCGCGCAAGTCCTTGGAGAGGACTGCAGACTGGGTGCCAGAGGCCTGGTCTCCCCGCACCAGCATACAGTCCAGGCGCAAGGTCTGGTTTTGCTTCTTGGGTCCTGGCCTGTCAACTCCAGTACTTCCACCAGCTAGGATTTATATTTGTTTCAAGGGTTTGATCCATCCACATCAACACTCCACGTAGGAGCAAGGATTGCATTTGCTTTCAGGGGCCTGGTTTGTCCACTACAACATTCCACATAGAAGCGAGGACCTATATTTGTTTCAGGGGGTTGATTCATCTGCATCAACGCTCCGCATAGGAGCGAGGATTGATTTTGCTTTCAGGGGCCTGGCTTGTCCATTCCAGCACTCCGCATAGGAGTGAGGACTTCTATTTATCCCAAGGGGTTGATTTATCCTCATCAAAGCTCTGTAAAGGAGTAAGGACTGGTTTTGTTCCTGGGGTTTGGCATGTCCACTCCAGTACTCCGGCTTAAGTGTGAGAACTTATATTGGTTTTAGGGGGTTTGATGGACTTGTATCTCAACGCTCCTCTTAGGCGCAAGGACATGTAGTGTACCAGGGGTTTGGTTTGTTTACTCCAGCATTTTGCATTGAAGTAAGAATATCTAATTGTACCCAGCGGTTTGTTCCTTTTGTGTTAACTCTCTGTATAAATGTAAGATCTTGTGTTTAATTTAAATTTTCTACATCATTACCCCATTTACGAATAGGGTACGGCAACTGCTTTTGGAGTTGTTCTGTCCTGGTTAGTGCCCTGCTAGGTAGCAGGAACGGGCACCTGTTTATAGTAACAAGGCCAGGTCCTAAGAGGAAACGCAAGTTGGCAGAGTGTTTTGTAACCCCTCCATCTAAACAAAGGAATATAGAGACATATTGCATGTTCTCCTCTGGTGAAAATTTGGATAAACTATCAATAGCATCAAATATTCCATTATCCAATTCATTTACTCCATTTGATCTAGAAGTCAATGGGACCCCAGACAAAGAGTTGGAGAGGCTGAGATTACAGGAAACTGTAACATCTGAAATTAAACAGGACTCCAATTTGTTATCACAAAACCAGGTATTAGAGACGGAGCCAGCAAGGAGTTCAGATAAAAGTCCTCTGGATTTTTCTACTCCTGTTGGACAACCTGATAATATGAATGAAGGCCAGGCTCAGATGGGTTCATCAACAGTGTCTCTAAATCTGTTGGCAGACCATGTTATTTTAGTAGGTAGATCTTTAGGCAAGATTTTTGATAAATTGGATTACCTAACGGAAAAAATTGAACTAATTCACATGACTCAGACAATCTTACTGAGGGGAGAGTCAGGTGCTTTCCATCATGAAGAAATGAAGATCCCAAATAATAAATGTAGGGATTTCTGTGCATCTCCACCCAGCCCCAACCCCCCGGGATAATAGAGCAAGTAGGGAGCATTATAAGGTGTGTCCTGATAAGACTGCATTTACCATCTTTTCACTTAATGGAGGGAGTACTCCCTCATGGGACACAGTGAATCAGTTTTTATATAATCTTAATTCTCTACCAATATTCATTTTAAACATGGAGACATCAAGAAAATCAAGCCCCTTAACCTACAGCAAAAAGTAGGTGTTTGGTAACATTGTCCACCCCCAAACAAGCATCAAGAATAATGAATTATAAGCTTTCATTGATTAATTGGAAGGCTTTCCCACAGAGGGTTTTATTGAATCCTAGTATTAAACCACCTTTTTTCCAGATTCTGGAAAGAACATTTGACAAGGACAAGTTCTCCCTCCTCAGCTCTTAAAGAACAAGGGCTGGGGACTGAGAAGTACACTATGACCTGTGAAGTAAAGAAGCAGTCTACTTGTACATCTATGAACCCCCCCATCAACAAGCTACGCCTGCTAATCAGACTGAGGAACCCAATAGAAAAGTATCTTTAGAGGAGGATGTTCCGTCATCCCATAGTGGAGAGGAGCTTACACAACAGAGTGCTTGTTTCCTATGATAAACATCCTAGAGAGGAACAAACTCAAATCCTTGAAAGGCTTAATGTTGTGCAGATGACTTTGCTGACAATATGTGATGCACCGATATCTCCCCCACTTGAACCTAGAGTTAACCAGAATATAGCTAATTTAGAGACCCTGGGCACTTTTCAGGTAGTTGATGGAGAACAAGATCCAGGAGTTTTTTTTTCCCCCTGTCCATACTTACTTTATTTATTTATTATTACGGGTATGGACTTACGTCATGACCCAAACAGAAACATAAAACAACACAAACCAACATGAATACACAAACACACACAATAAGATAATCAATATTAACCAACATAGCAAAAGAGTAAAACGGCTTGTGATTGCCCATTAAAACGTCCTACTAAGCAAACAATTTCCAGAATCGTTCTAAGAAAAGTATAACAAAGGAGTTGAAGCGTGAGCCCCATGGCAATCAAGGGGATAAACAATAAAATTCCAGACACGATTAGGCAAGGCACAGCAAATAACTGGCCAGAACAGTATGCCGGCCCAACGCATCTCCTAGTTCAAATAGAATATAACAAATTAAGTAGGGCTATTTCTTACTGCCATCAGCTTAACCTGCTCCTTAATAAAAATTCTTCTCTTGAGCACAAGTGAAGTCCAGGAGAATTATATGTTAAGCCCAAAGAATGTGGATTGGCAGGAGGCTAGATTCCTAGAAGAGCAGAAGTTGGGGGTGCCTAGCTTGGAGGAGTATATGGAATTTAATGGAAGGGCTGGGGGGAGGGCAAGTTCCGTGTGGGAGGCCTTAGCCTTGTTGCAGGCTGGTGGCTCAGTTTTTATGGGTCCCCTTGGTTTGGAGAGAGATCCTGTGGAAACTGTGGATGACAGCTGACAGAGAAGAAATTTGAGGGATGGATCAGTATTGGCCTCCTTTCTTTCTTGGAACGTAGTGGGGTTTATTAATAAATTGGGGGATAGGGATCTTATTGAATTCCTGGAGGGATACCAAGTTATTTTATTACAAGAAACATGGAATAGGGAGCTAGTCTTCCTTAAAGGTTACAAATGTTTCAGCCTTCTAGCTTCTCCTAGTAGTTGTAAAGGCCGTTCGCAGGTGGGACTTTCTACCCTTATGTCTAACAAAGTGACTTGGACAGTTAGGTATGTATCTAGCTGTGCAGATATCTCCCTCACAGTAGCAATGGAAATTTCTAAGACAGCTTCACTCCTTTTGGTCAATGTGTATATGCCCCCTTGTCCATCTAAAATACTCCATATAGAGAAATGGGATTTATTGGAGAACTATTTGGAGCCACTTAGGCTAGAATTTCTCAAATCAAGTCTTGTAATCATGGGGGATTTTAACGCTAGATGTGGGGGGTCTCTATTGGGAAGATGAGGACTTTTGCTTGAGAAAAGAGGCTTTTAGCCTCCAGACACCAGATTTTAAAGACTCAAGATCTAATAGTGTGGGGGCAAGGCTTCAACCCTTGATACAGACCTTGAACTTGATACCACTGATTGCAGTCTTCCCAAGTAATGTATCGAGCAGAGGCCTGAGTACCATAGATTATGTCATGATAGACTCAGAGCTGTGCCCTAGGATTAGAAATTTCACAATATTAAATCGCCCGGAAAGCAACCATCTCCCCCTTTCAGTCTTCTTACCGTTTGACACACTAGGGACCACGGGGTGAAACCAGTTGTCTATTAGAACAAACGAGCTGGGGGACAGGTCGTGCCCTTTGATAGTGAATAAGAAATTACGATGGAATGATAATTTGGATATATTTCTTAGTGATTTTCTGCAGAGCGATGGTCCTTCCTCAGTCAAACAAGGAGAATTTGATGCAATGTCTCCCCAAGACATTTTCCTCTACTGCCATCATTTTTTTGACCTTTTACAACAGGCCTTTGTAACAGAATTTGGTCACTGGCCAATATGTCCTAAAATTTGCAGGGGAGCTCCGTGGTTCGATAAAGAGTATAGCGTTATGAAAAAGGTACTTAGTCATAGGACCAAGGATTTGAAGGAGGGGGATCTATAAAATTATATAATTTTTAGAGAAAAATTGAAAGAGTATAAGACCGTAAGAGAGAAAAAGAAGCAATACGCATATAAACAATGGGAAAATTTAACGCTGGCAATTCATACAAAGGATTCTAAGAAATTTTGGTACTTGTTTAATAGGGCAGTGAATAATTATAATATAAAAATTTATGCTAATATTCCCCTTGAGGTTTGGGCGAGGTTTTTTCCCCAACACTTTGCTGCCCACTCAGGTGATTCTACCTCCGATTTTCTGAGGTTCCTGAAGTTCTGAAGTTCCTGAAGGTTCTGTTGCCCCTTATACAGTATCGGGAGAGATGGTCCTAGAATACATCTCTGGACTGAGGAAAGAGAAGGCCCCGGGGACCTGATGAGATCCAGCTGGAGGTCTTTTTAGGAAATAAAGATTGGTGGGCAGAACTACTAGCGATTTGGTTTAATGCTATTA
>QEPC01008364.1:863834-891943 GCA_003113815.1 Sphenodon punctatus | reverse complement strand
GGTTCCCTATACTTAGCTTTTATCGATTTGGCACATGCTTTTGACTCACTTAATAAATAGGGAACTCTTGTGGCTTAAATTACATCATATTTATGTATTTATTTATCAAATTTAGTATCCTGTCCCTCCTGGCATAGGCAGCCCAGGGCAGCTTACAAGAATAAAATCATATAAAACAAAAACAACAAGATAAAACAGTAAGTAAAAGGGGAGCATCACCTGCCCCATAATTAAAACACCCCACCCCATCCCTCTAAACAATCCACCATCACCCCATTCCCTCGCCAAAGGCCTGATGGAAGAGCCAGGTCTTACATTGGCGCCGAAATGAAGGAAGATCCAGGGCCACCAGGCCTCCACCAGGAGCAAATTCCACAGTCGTGGAGTGGCCACTGAGAATGCCTTCTCCATAGTATCCCCCCTAAATACTCGGGGGACCTTGAGAAGGGCGCTCCCAGATCACCGCAGGTGAGGTGGGGGCTTAGTGATGAAGTGACTGACAGATTTCCAACTACAAAGGGAGTTTGCCAGGGCTGCATTCTTGCTCCAGCTCTATTTAATTTGTTCATGAACGAGATTATACAGGACATGCAGATTGCTGATTTTCATTCCCCCTACCTGTTAACTACTACGATTCCTATGTTATTATTTGCTGACGATACGGTTTTACTCTCTAAGACACCAGTGGGGATACAAAAAGCAATGACAAAATTTGAGCAGCTCTGTGTGCGGAATGTCTTACGAGTTAATTTGGATAAAACTAAGATCATGGTCTAGGGGAAAGGACCTTGAAAACACACCCGGTATATGGGAGAAACCAAAATTGAGAGGGTGAAAGTTTATAAGTATCTAGGGTTGTCATTATCCCTAGCCCCATCTTGGGAACAGCATTTCAAACAGACCAAGGCGAAAGCAATTCAATCAGCTGAGGTAGTAGCACAATCTCATGCTTCAGTTGCAGGAAAGTCAGTTCAAGCTACCCTTACAGCTTACGAAGCAAAAGTAACTTCTCAGCAAAGAAGCTGAGATATGGGGGTGAGAAGCAGATTCAGGTTTAGATATACCCCAAAATAAAAAAATTTTTATCCCTTTTGGGACTTTCCTCATTCTCTCCAGCAGTATTTTTTGCATTTGGAGTTGGGAATTATGGTTGTTGTCACCAAGGCCCTGCTCAGAGTATCGACATATTGGTGTAAAATATGGACTTATTCGCCAAATAGGTTCCCGAAAATGTGTCTTAGCGAGGAAAATACATTAGTCTTTTCTAATAAATCGCCATGGATGCGCTTTGTGATAAACTCTAAGATTAATGGGACTAGATTACTATGTTCTAGAGGGTTTGGAACGTCTGTCCTTAGCCAATAAACATCAGATTTGCCAAAAGGTCAGAGATATTGTCTGGCAATCAGACTTAGCAATAGCCCATGCATCACGAACAGCCTCACTGTATATTCACTGGGCTTGTGGCGAGGGACTAGAAGAATTTTTCTTACTTAAAAGGAAGCACAGGATGGCCTTAACAAGACTACATCAGACCCGTACAGCAATCTTGGAGGGTCGCTGGGAGGGAGCCCCATACGGGGAGAGATTTTGTCCATTTTGTAAAAAGGTCCTAGAGGACACCGTTCATTATGTCCTGAGGTGCCTGCTATATGCAGAGATTAGGGGGAAATTATTATTTGTTCATTTAATATGTTCATTTGTACATGATATGTATGTCTTTAATTATTTTTGTGTGGATCATGGTGGAAGCCAGTATCTCAAATGAAATAAACTGAAGTATTTTATTTTTAATATTTTTGCAGTAGTGCCTAGGAACCGGTCACTCACCCTGACCCCAAACTGCTAAGCACGGTGCAAAGCCATAAAACCTTATAAATTGTATGTTTTTAATGCTTAGGTTAAAAAAAAAAAAAAACTTTGATATAAGAGAGGCGTTAAGGCCCTGTCTCTTATACACATCTAGATGTGTATAAGAGACAGGATTAGGGCAGGGGAGACCAGTAAGGAGGAAGCTGCAGTAGTCAAGGGGAGAGATGACTAGAGCATGGACTAGAGTTTTTGCAGCAGCAACAGTAAGGCAGGGCTGGGTTTTTAGCAATATTATACCTGTCTCTTATACACATCTAGATGTGTATAAGAGACAGGATTAGGGCAGGGGAGACCAGTAAGGAGGAAGCTGCAGTAGTCAAGGGGAGAGATGACTAGAGCATGGACTAGAGTTTTTGCAGCAGCAACAGTAAGGCAGGGCTGGGTTTTTAGCAATATTATACCTGTCTCTTATACACATCTAGATGTGTATAAGAGACAGGTTGTAGACAGGTCCCTACCCCAAGGGGCTTACAATCTAAGAGAGACAAGGAAGGAGGGGAGGGAGACAAGGGAAAGGTGAACATCAGGAGACAAGGATACATTTACGATACATTTATTGTAGGTGCACGTGTTTAACTTAGTAACAGGGAGGACATTCTTATCATTCATGATGATGAGCTAAGGAAAGCCTGATGGAAGAGGTAGGTTTTCAGGAGGGACTTGAAAGTTGTGAAAGAGGGAGTACAACGAATGTATGCAGGGAGGGAGTTCGAGGCATGGGGCACAGCAAGAGAGAAGGGGCAAAGGTGTTTAGAGGAGCAAGGGGGTCGTAAATAGGCAAGGGTGGGGGCAGAGGAGGAGCAAAGCTCCCAGGCAAGAATGTTGCAGGATACAAGAGCGGAGAGAGATGAGGGAGCAAGACCATGAAGAGCCTTGAAGATGAAGACCAGCAGCTTGTGTTGAATGTGTTCCCGAAAGGGGGAGCCAGTGTAGGGCAGAGAGGAGGGGCTGAACATGGTCAAGGCGACGGGCAAGGTGGATGACTTTGGTAGCCGAGCGTTGAATGGAGATGAGGGGGGCGAGATTAGGGCAGGGGAGACCAGTAAGGAGGAAGCTGCAGTAGTCAAGGGAAGAGATGACTAGAGCATGGACTAGAGTTTTTGCAGCAGCAACAGTAAGGCAGGGCTGGGTTTTTAGCAATATTATACAGAGCGAATAAGCAGGACTTGGCAATAGCCTGGACCTGAGGCACAAAGGAGAGGGAGAAGTCGAAGATTAATCCCAGGCTACGTGCCTGAGGGTCAGATTTAGTTACCTTTAAATCTAAAGGTAAGTGTTCAGTCTTGAGAAATAATTGTGAACACAGCCTATTTCAAGCACCCCTACACCACTATCTTCTTTGCTCCCTGAAGCCACCTAGCCTGGTTTTCTGGCAAGGACACATCTCCAATGAACAATGTTGTTTTGTTTGTTTTTGTTTTTTTAAAGAACATACTGTGTTTGCACTTCAGCAGTGTGTAAACCTTATAGTTCTGCATTTCAGACACTTGCACCTGCCCTTTTGCTCCAAGACTCTTAAACATGTCAGTATTATTTGTCTGAATTACCCCAACACATCTTTGTGGAGTAGAGTTCTGCTCAAATATTACCCAACCACAGCACAGTCTCAATCTTACAGAATAGGTAAATCACCTCATTGGAGTGTTTACTTGCAGCCCTGATCTTTGTCAGTTACATGCCTAAAGGAATTCTGTCCAGCTCATTTAAAATTCTGGAATGCACCCAACTGCATACGTCTCTCTCTAGACTCTATTCCTTCACTAGGAAATGGGGGGCAGAGAGGGGAGGTCAGGAAGCCATGGAGAGGAAATAGAAAGACAGTGAGGGGAACTGGGTCCTCACACCCATCATTCCACCCAGCTTCCCATCATTTCAGCTGCTCCCAGTGGCTTCGTACTGGTTAGGGATGGGCAAAATTTCGGTTTCGGTCAATTTCGGTTTCAGTTCTCATTAATTTTGGATCTTTTTCGGTTTCGGTACTATCGGATCTTTTGCATTGATTTTTGTACCAGATGTTTAACATTGCGTTTTTTCAATGGGGGACAAACTGCAATGTTAAAAACCCGGTACAAAAATCAATGCAAAAAATATGATAGTACCGAAGCCGAAAAAGAACTGAAATTTCTGATTAATCCAAAATGGCCATTTTCGGGTACTTTCAGTTTTATCCGAAACCGAAATTCCCATCCCTAAACCGGTTATTCCACCCAAACCCACATCATTCCAGCCACTCCTAGTTGCCTCTTACAAGTCATTCCACCCAGCTCCCCGTCATTTCAGGAGCTCCTAGTGTCCTTGTACCTGCCATTCCAACCAGCCTCCCATCATTCCAGCCACTCCTAGGGCGCTTTTAAACGAGACAAGAAATGCGGCTGATCCCTTGATCAGCCGCGTTTCTTTGCGCTCGTTTAAATAGCAAACTTACATCTAAGCCGGCTCTTCCCCACGTCAGACTGGGCAGGTGATCCTGCCCCCTCCGACGCGGATCGCCGCTGTGCCAGCTTCACGGCACACTTCCGGGATATTTTGCCGAGGGCACACATGCACACTGAGTCTCTACGCCGGGTCTGATGCTCTTCTGAGCATTAGAACCGGCGTAGAGAGAAAGGCGGGTGCCCGATCCCACCTCTGAACGATCCCGCTTGCCAGCGGGATCGTCTAAAAGTGCCCTTAGTGTCCTTGTACTCACCATTCCAACCAGCCTCCCATCATTCCAGCCACTCCTAGTGTCCTTGTACCCGCCATTCCACCCATCCAGCTCCTGTTCATTTCAGCCACTCCTGGAGACCTCCTACCTGTTATTCCACCCAGCCCCTCATCATTCCAGTCATTCTCCATGATCTCATACCCATCATTCAACCCACTGGCCATAATTCTAGATGCTCTGAACAGAACAGCCTCCTGTCATTTCACCCAGCTCCCCTCCCAATCTTTCCATTTCCTATTCATGGCTTCCTCACTTTTTCCCCTTCCTGGCCTTTCTTATCTGCTCACCCACCACCCTTCTCTGGCATTTCAGATCCTCCCTCGTTCCCTTTGTTTCAGTTAAACATCCGTCGCTGTATTGGCTTACTGCCCATTAAGGGCTAGTGGCATTCCCAAAGCCCCATTACTTCTAATTGCTATTCCTGTTGTTTCCAATCAGCATTCCTTATACCCTGCCAGTTTGCCTTCTGGGGAGCTTTCTTGGCGTCAATACAAGGACAGGGTGCAATAAACACCCCTGGTGTCCATGCAATAGGATAGAATAAATGCCTGCAATAAAAAGCCATAGAGTTGCCTGTAATAAATGTCACTCAAGTCCGTACAATAGTAGCACCCGTGAAAGCTCATCTCCTCACGTTCAACAGAAGATAAGTAAAATAGACAGCAAAGCCCCTTTTCGGATTCTCCCCATTTGCCAAAATGGGCACGTAAACATCAGAACTTCAAAACTATACAACAGATTTTCAAAAACTAACAACGTGAAATACATTCAGGCCATGCTTGAATTTTTGACAACTGCTAGATTTCTTAATCCTGCTCCCAGAACTCAAGTCGCTTGTAGATGAGACAGGCAGGCAGGGGGAACTGCCATGGGCCAAATTCATGGCAGGAGGAATCACGTGAAGCTCTGATTGTGTGCACAGGGTTTTAAACATCATTAGCCCATTTGTGTCACGATTTCATTAATGGGTGACAGACCCAAAATCCAGTCCGATCATCCTTGAGTGAAACCACGGCAGAAACAGGCGAATGACGTTTAAAACCCCACACACACGAGCTGAGCTTCACATGATTCCCCCTTCTGTTCCCCACATCCACCCGCCCATCACGTATGCAAGTGGCCTAAGCCTCCATCAGCAAAGAAAACAGTCTCATGGGGAGAAAGTGTCACTCTGCTTCCAAAATTCAAACATCTGTACCTTTCCTGTTCTTGATCTGATTTGCCTGACATCTGAACAGATCCTAAGCCTCACCCAAGTGATCCTCCCTACCAGATTTCAGTGATAAGAGAAATCAGCCCAATTTTATAATTAACAGGATGTTTGTGATTTTAACACAGTGATGTAGATGCCTTAATTATAGAGCTGATCCCGTGGCTCTATAAAAAGTATGATCCACATTACAGTTCTTATTTCAGCCCTTCCCTTCTCCACACACCACAAAAATAAAATGCCTACATTGGCTCCCTTTCTTCTCTGGAACTAAAGGACCATTTTTGGGAGAACACCTACTGACAGCTGTCTCCCTTTCTCAGCAGCGAGACTATAAACGAGACACTGTGATGGCTCTGTCGAACAGTAGCAATGGGTTCTTGATGGGCTTGGAGCAACGGCAGCTGTCTCCCCTCTCTGAAGCAATCCGACAATTTCAAGTACCCTGTGTTCATTCTGAAGCTGATGTGAATATGATCCTGCAGATACTGCAGAAAGAGCTTCAGGCCTTGATTCTAAAGCAAGCTATAAAGTTCCACTCCACGCCAATCATTTTATACACAATAAATTATAAGTGGCTACCACTGTAATAGGTGCCAATACCACTGCAATTGTCTCAGCTGCAAGTGACGGAGAGCTAAAGCTGCATTATCCTAAATACAAAAATATCAAATAAAGCACAGACAAATACAGATTCATATTCTTATTTCCAAATGCTATACCCATTAATCTTACAAGATTTTGGTTTCACATCAAGGAAGCATTTTGAAACCTCCAATACCAACAGAAAAAGTCAAAGGCAGGTGTAGATATTTCAGACATGAAGGGATGTTTCTCACCTTACAGCAGCTCAGCCTACGTTTGTGAACCCTTCAACACTATCTGTAACAAAGACAACTCATCTAAAACGAAATCTCACCCTCTAAATCATCACGATTGGAGCCTGAGAGAAGAGGCAGACAAGAAAATCAAGCAGAATATCCCATGTGCTTCTGTGGCAGCTGATAGGACGTTTGGACTGACTTATACAGAATAAATGGAACTGGACAGGCAGATAGGAATGAAAGAGAAATTACTTTTTTTTAAAAAACAAAAAAAAAAAAAAACCCGACTGCAACACAGCATAAATCACTGTAACATTTCATTAAATGTTTCTGATAAGTAAATGATCGTTTAACCCAAGATATCCCTTTAAAGTGCCTGCATTTGTCTACCCATGTTACGTACCAAGTGTGGGTTATCTTGAATTTACAGAACTGAAATGGCTCTGGACATAATTCATTTAAATAAAGATATGCTTGGTAAGATGTCACCTTGCAGAAGTTTTCACCTTTGAAATCTAATAAAAGTCTGGCATTCCAAAGAAATAAAACAGCCATTTCTCATCTGCATGACAAGCCAGTCAGCAAACTGTCAAACTGACTGTCTGTCACAGACTGTGTGCTTAGATTTTAGGTGTTTCCATGTGCCATTTTAAATAGGAAACAGGAAAAAAATAAAATCAAGCAAATAATTTGACTTGCAACGGGCCTGTAAGAGCGACAGGCTGATGGGCAGAGCTTGGCCCTTTAAAGAGTAGTGCCAGCTCGAGGGGCACAGGCGCTCCTTCTATAGAGGAACTGTGCCCTAGTAGGTGCTGAGGAAAGCAGCAGGTGCAATCTCAGGTAGAGGACAGCGCATAGGGTGGTCATCCCTCCCCTTTCAAAAGAGGAAGATTATGAAAAATACATGGTACAGGGCTGCAGTAGAACCAGTGCAGCCCCGCAACATGCATTCCTCCATAAGTGTCCTCTTTTAAAGGGGAGATAGAGCCACCCTAACAGCACCTGAAGCCATTACACATGGGCAAGCCTCCATAGACGGAGAGGGGCTGGCTGGGCATGTCTGAGCCAGCCTGAGAAGAAGCCAGAGTGCTCAGTGGAGAGAGACTGTTGGGGAGACAGGGAGGGCAGGAGTGTCAGGAGGAGTTGTGCCTGGCCAGCCAGGGGCCTGAGTGGGAGGCTCTGTTATCCGGAGATGCATGGACATTTATGTATGTATGTCTCTATGGTAAAGGACTGAGCGCAGTAAATAAAGAGCACGCTCAGAGAAAGATCCCTGATAAGGTTAGGCTCTTTGAGGGCCAGATCCTAAGAATAAGTAACAGGGCCCCAGGGATAGGTAACAGGGCTATTCTGGATTCTGCAAATATATTTTCCTTTCCAAATTTCACATTATTGTTCATAAAAACAAAATGATCAGTAACACATTCATACTGAGTTGAAAAATGGGAATTTGGGGGGTTTCTTCTTTTTAAAAATAGATTGAATAGATTCCTTTTCTTTGCAAGTAAGAGAAATGAAAAATATCCTAAGAGAAAATATATCAGCTTATGCTGACTCATTACCAGGGTTCCTAGTTTTCCATGACAAAAAATTGGAAATTCTCTGATAAAAAAACACAAATTCTCTGATTAAAAAAAACAAAATCCCTGTTTTTCTGCAATTAAATGTAAATGCTAGTTGACTTTCCCTTACCACAATATATATATAGGCGTGCATTAGACCATACTTTACAGGAATATTTTCATTTTTATGCAATTTTGCAGCTACCTGTCCCACCAAGTCCCTCCCCCCAAATGAAAGGTCTGTGGCACCCCATTAGAAATGCAGAGCATCTCCCTGCCCCCCCCCTCCCCCAGCACATGCCTTTAGGCTGCTTCCCCTCCGCTGTCTCCTCCTCTGAGACCGGTCTCACACCGCTCTGCCAACCAGAAAGGGGGACCATATAGAGGCTGGAACCTGGGGCCCAATTAGGCCCACCTCCTGTCCCCTCTTCCCAAGGTTCAGAAGACATGACCACCCCAATTCATAGTGCCCCGACACCCCCCCCAGGAGGTCTGTAGCACCCCTCCAAATGCAGAGCTACTCCCCCCACCTCCAGCACATACCGTCAGGTTGCTTCCCCTCAGCGCCACTCTGCATCCTCGCTGCCCCACACTTGCTGTTTCCTCCAGCCAAATCTTTGCCATTTTCCGTTAAATTATCTGGGGAAAGGCAAAACCTCTGTTTTTCCGTCACAAAGGGACAACTAGGAACCCTGCTCGTTACTATGTTTCGGGGTGGAGAACTTCAGGCCCAGGGGTCAGATGCATCCCATTCCTAGTTTTTATTTGGTCTCTTTCCGGTTCCTAGCTCGAAGCTCTGAAAGAGTGAGCTCAGAATAAGGCAGCAGAGATGCATGCCCTCAATGCTCGGGAATAGATCCACGGCAAGGATCCATGACCCGAGCCCTCCTTTTCCTGAACACACTCCTCAAGCACCCCTGCTCCCAACTTCTATGCAGCCCTCGGAGCTTGTACTCATTTTCAAAGTGGTCCCTGGAGGAAAAGATTTCCACTCCTGTTATATTTGCTTAGCAGTAAAACAAACTGACTCATATTTGCATATTTTTTCAAGAGCACAATCTCCAATGCTATTTCAATTTATAATGTATTTCACTTTAAATTCTCGCACTCACAATGAATACAACACACCAAACGTTTATAAAGGGCAAGACGACATTGTCATCTCCTTGGTAGCAATCGTGCTGAATTTTCAGCAGAATGACTTTGCACAGGAGTGTCTATTTGATATAAATTCTAATTATTATTCATAACTGTCTTTTTTTTTTTTTTTTACTCTGCATGTAAAATCATAAGCTAGTATAAAACTAATTTTGGTGTGGATCCACGGGCATGTTACATGTTGTAATATTTAAACAGTATAATTATAATGACTTGTTTCTAGGAACGGATTAATCTTCTGTATGATTTTTACATTAAACATATTTACTTGGGGTGGTTCTTAAAAGAATATAAGTAATGCCTTAACTCAACTGGGTTGGACCAGGAGTCCATCTAGCCCAGCATCTTGTCTCTGACAGGGAACCAGCTCCAGTAACTCAAGAGAAGTACATGTACAGGTCATGGAGCTGTGACCCATCTCCTGCTGACTGCTCCCAACTACTGGTAGCCAGGAGCTTAAGCCCCAACTGGTAAACACTTATGGCTCTATCTGCTAAGAATCCCCCCGCTAAGCGCCTTGTGCACTGTGGGGGATTTTGGGCCCGCCCCTTTAAGGAATGGGACACCTGGAAGTCTTGCAAGTTTTCCCGCCGAGCGCGGGACCAGAGGAGGCTGGCTGCAGCATTGCAAGCTGCAATCTGCCCGTGGGATTGCAGTTTGCAAGGCTTGGGGGTTGAGGTGCGAAAAGGGCACCTTTCTGATTGGCCAGGTCAGGCCACGTGGTCCAGCGCACCGCGCAGCCCGTCACTCAGTTGGCGGCACGCTGAAGAAGAGGACGTGTTTTCTCGGCTCTCCCGGCAGCGCAATTTGAATTGAGCAGACCCCCCCCCCCCTTGTACTTGGGAGCGGGTGGCTGGGAGGGACGGAGAATCCCTTTGGGGGTTCAGGAAGCGTGTGGTTTGTTGGCGAGAGTCCGCGCCCCTCCCCTTGTGTTGGGAGCGGGTGGGTGGATTGAGGCGGCAGGGAGTCCCCTCTGGGGTTCCGGAAAGGGGTGGTGTGGTGGAAGGGGAGTCCGCCCCCCCCCCCATTGTATGCCGGGTCTGTGTGTTGGGGTCTGGTCGGGATTGCCCGGAGGTTGGAGCAGGCCCTCTGTGGAGGCAAGGGGTCAGGAGTCGCTCCAGTGGAGGATTCCCCGGAGTCGGGGAATGTTCCCCTATTTTGAATGGCCCTCCAGTGTGGTTCAATAGCATCGTCTGTGTTTTTTGTGGGTTAACCTTGTATCCTGAAAGGGATTCAAATTTAGTCGGTATTGTCATGAGTTCTGGCATGGATGTTTGTATGTTGGTCAGGGCTAGGAGCATATCATCTGTGTAAACTATTGTTTTGTGTTCTGTCTGCCCGCTCCTCACTCCTGTAATCTTTTCAGTTTGATTTATAGCTACAATCAAAGGCTCTGTTGCAATATCAAAAAGAAGTGGTGAGAGCACGCATCCCTGTCTGGTGCCCCTCGTCAGTTGAAATGCTGGGGTCAGTTCTCCGTTAATTATTATCTGTGCCTCTGGTCTTTTATAAATATATTCTACCCATTCCAGGAAGGCCCCCCCGAATCCCATGTTAGTCAGTGTATTCAAGAGGAACTCTTTTTCTAGTCTGTCAAAGGCTTTGTTAGCATCCAGCGATTTTATGGCCGCTCATCGTTTTTCCTTATTCAATTTATATTAAATTAATCACCCTTCTCACATTATCTGTACCCATCCTCCCCCCTATAAACCCTGTTTGGTCGGGCCCTATTATTCTTATAATAGCCTGCAATCGTGTAGCCAGTATTTTTGTGAAGATCTTAGCATCTGTATTCAGCAGGGATATGGGTCTAAAATCTCCACATTCTTTCCCCTTATTCTCTGTTTTTGGGCACAGTGTTATTGTGGCTATATAAAATGTGTCTGGTAATTCCTTGTATTCTCGTATTGAGTTAAATAATTCACATAATACCAGGGCCAGTACTTCTCTGGTTTTATTTTTGTCTAATTCTTTAATGACCGTCTCGACCTCTTCCAATGTAATAGGCTCATTGAGCATTCCCAAATGTGCTTCAGTAATTCTCAGTAGTTTCAATTGCTCCAGATAGCTTTTGATGTCCTCTCGTTTAGGGTTTTCAGAAGTGTATAGGTCCTTGCAGTATTTTAAGTATTGCTCCTGCATCTCCGGGCCTAATATATGTGTCTCTTTATTGGGATGCATTATGTGTGTTATTTGTGCCTTTTTCCTTTTCTTTTTCACCATCCATGCCAAACCTCTGTCTGCCTTGTTACTTCTGGTATAGTAATATTGTTTAGTGTATCTTCACTTTTTTATTATAGCCTCAGTTTCTATTGTGTCTATCAATCCCCTGATTTCAGCCCCTTTCCCTTGCTCCCTTCTTTTTGGGTTTGGTCTTTAATTGCCTGTCTATCTGTTTAAGTCTGAGGTATAATTCATTAAGTTCCGTATATTTCTGTTTTTATTGACCCCTCAGAAACGCCTTAGCTGTATCCCAGAGCTGCGTCCTCTTAGAGAGCTCGCCATTGTCATTAATTTGGAGCACATCAATTATTTCCTGTTTGATTTTTTCCTTATTTGTTTTAATAAAATCACTTTATTCAGAGCCCACCTGCGTGGTATGTGTTTTCTTTGCCGTGCCATCTTTAATGTCATTAGTACTGCACTACGGTCTGTAAACACTGCTGGGCTTATCTCACTCTCTCGACATCTATCCCATTCCTCCTTATGCATAAAAACAAAATCTATTCTGGTATATGACATGTGTCTGCTGGAGTAAAATGTACGTTCTCTATCTTTTGGGTGTGTCAGCCTCGAAACATCTACCAGCTGTGCCCTGGTTATGTTTTTTATCAATTTTTTTCTGGCCTTTCTTCAGTTTCCCTTTTCCTGATCTATCCAACTGGGTCAGTGAGCTATTAAGGTCCCCCATCATTATCAGAATTTCCTGGCTTTCCTTTCCTGGAATCCCCTGGCTTTCCTCTCTGACCAGCTCGAAGATTTTTTGTAAAAATTCCTTTTGTCCCACATTTGGGGCATAAAAGGCAAGAAATGTATACTCCTCCCCCATCATTGCCCCCTGCACTAAAAGGTATCTACCCTCTGGGTCTTTAATCACCTTATGTCTCATAAAGTTCAACTTGCTAGCAAACGCCAATAACACTCCTGTCTTTTTTACCTTTGCATTGGCAAACACTATATGTTCGTATATAATATAGACTTATTAGGAACTCTCTCTCCTAATTATATTGTGATCACTATTAGCAAGTGGCTCTGCCACCATTACTCCTTCCACTAGACCCTCTGCTACAGTTAAGACAAGATCTAAAATAGTTTCTTTTGTAGATTCCAAGACAAGCTGCTCAAGGAAGCAGTCATTTATGGTATCTAGGAACATGGTTTCTGCAACACATTCTGAGGTGACATTCTCCCATTCAATGTGGGGGTAAAGTCCCCCATTAGTATTGCACTGCCTGCTGAGTGAGCACGACCCAAAGGAATCACACAGGACAAGTCAGCTTGGGTTAAGGCCTGGGCTGCAACTTCATTATCGAGGGTAGCCCAATACCGGGCACCCCAGTAACTACAGCAGTGGGGAACTGTACCCCCAGATGTCGGGGGGGGCTGGTCTAGGTCCACCAGTGTCCCCCCCCCAAACCTGGGTAGCCCCCCCCCCAGTCACCCCTTCATCCAGAAAAGGGACTGTTAAGTCCGCCCAGCCATACGCAACATTGGGATGGATCTTGCCCCAACATCCCTGCCTCCGCTCCACCCCCACATCAAGCAATTGGGGAGGAGCCATGTCTCCCCCTGCTCTTAAGGAGTTCAGTCCGGGCATGGTAACCGCTATACAATTGCAATAATTTGATGCCAGAATAACGCATTCCATTCTATTAACAACTGAAACTATCCCAGAACCCCCTGGTTCTGGCGCAGAGAAGGTGAAAAGTCACCTGCTTGCTCAGTCCAATTAGAGTGGGTGAGAAATTTCTTCTCAGGCCCTAATACAGCGACTAGCCAGAGTTCACAGCAGCCCTTGCATGCTGTAAATAAACCCATCAGCCTATTTAAGAGCTATGGGGCAGCTCCTACCTACTACGAACCACTGGAAGTCATTCAAGAGCCGAGCAATGGCATACAGGGAGCAAGGGTGAGACCTCCACGCAGTCAAGGAAGGGAAAGAGGGGGGTGGGCTCTGCGCACCTTGCATAAGATCCCAGCGCCAGACCACCCCTCCAAGTACCTCTTCCAGACTAATGCCCACCTAATCTCCCTCTGATTCTTCTCCAGCTTCTTTACTGGAATACACTGTATCCCAACCCAAGGGGATGGCATCATTAGTAGGGATTCCCTACTAATGATGCCATCCCCTTGAGTTGCCTCCATCCAAACCGTGGGCTCCATACCAGCTGTCAACTTTCCCCCAGGTCTTAATTTAAAAACACCTCTACCACCTTTTGGACTTTTAGCCCCCGCAGACTGGTCCCACTCACCCTTGATGGAAATCGTTGGTCACGCAGTGGGCAGGAGCAGCCGGTGTGGCAGGAAGGAGCTGACCTTGCCTTGAAGTCACTCCTCCCTGAGGGGAATCCTTACAACTGGCACAGCGAGGAATAGCCAACCAGCATTGCTGTGGAGGCCCATAGGGTCGATATACTATGTGTGGAGGTACCCCCCACCCCTTGGGGAACTCCCCAGCTGCCCGGCATGCAGTGGCAAGCTGGTGCCGAGTCAGGGTTGGGAAGGGGCCTTTTGCTAGGCGATACCCGGGATCCAGATGACCCCACACCACAGCTACATGACTGGCACCGGGCATGCAGGAGCCATAGGTGGGTGGGGGATGTGATTTACCGACAGCCAGTCCAGGAAAGGTCATAACCCCCATGCAGTCAAGGAAGGGAAAGAGGGGGTGGGCTCCACGCACCTGACGTAAGAGCCCAGCGCTGGCTCACCCCACAAGGTGCATGCACCAGCCTATTGGCTGGGGGGCGTGAGCAGATCCTCCCACCCCCTGCCTGCAGGGGAGGCTGGTTGCCTGGTTCCAGGGGGTCAGCTCTCACAAATGCCACCCCACCACCACCACTTAAGGCGAGAGGGCCTCACTTTTGTACCCTTCCTAATCTCCCTTAGCATTTCACAGTCACTGTCAGCATTCTGGTCAGGGGGCCGATAATGTAGTCCCACCACTATCCATAGCGATTCTAGGGAAGAGTTTGTGTCATTTATCATTTTTATCATGCTTGAAGCAATGCTGTCTGCTACTCCATCTCAAGTATGATTAACTCTGTCATTTCTATATGTTTTTTATTCTGGTATCACAGTATCCCATTGATTGTCTTCATTCCACCATTTTTCCAAGATGCCTATTATATCAATGTCCTCACTTAAAGCTAAGTACTCTAATTCCCCCATTTTACATTTGAATCTTCTGGCACTGGTATACAAACATCTAAGCATTTTAATACCATGGTGCTTGTGGTTGCATATTTTGTTTATTTAGGTATTCAAGTTTGTCTATTTCCAATCCATACTAATGCCCACCTAATCTCTCTCTGATTCTTCTCTATAGTCTTTACTAGGGATGGGAGTTTCAGTTTCAGTTTAAACTGAGAGTGGCTGATAATACCACTCTCAGTTTAAACAGAGAGATCCCAGAATTGAGCTCTCTCGGTGCCTGATTATCGAATCTCGAATCTTCCCATTGAAGTCAGTGGGAAATCCTCCCCATTGACTTCAATGGGAAGAGACCCAACCCGCGGGGAAGCCACAGGCACCCACCCCACTCCTGGCCTCGGAGGGTGGGTGTGTGGATAATTATACCTAACACCCCCACCCCCAGGGCCCGGCTTTACACCCCTCTCCCATCCCCGGGGACCCTGTAAATCTTACTTATCGGTGGACCTGGGTCAAGCGGAGGTGATGGCTTCCACCGGCTGGGGTGCCGGCTCTGCTGCCGGTGGCTGGGTCTCCTACGCGGCTGGTGGGAGCCGGTTCTGCTGCCAGGCCTGGCACGTCGTTCTGCTTATGCGTGCAGGCACACGGACGCATGTGCAGAATGACTACCCTCTTCCAAAATGGTGCCGACACACCCAGTGTCATGTTGGAAGACGGCTGCACATGCGCAGAATGGCCTCGGCAGCCATTTTGTGCATGTGCAGTAAAGAAGAAGGAAGCGTTCTTCAGAGTTCCAGGAATGGCATGGGACTTCGAAGAAAAGAAGAAAGGAAGAGAAGACCCGGTTGCCCAGCAGAGGAGCCAGCTCTGCTGCCGGTGGCTGGGTCTCCTCCGCTGCCAGTGGGAGACGGCTCCACCACCGCGCAGTCAGGCCTGGCAGTAGAGCCGGCTCCCACCGGTAGCAGAGGAGACCCAGCCACTGGCAGTGGAGCTGGCACCTCAGCCAGCAGCAGCCATCACCCCCACCCTCCGCCCGGACCCAGGACTGCCAGTAAGACGCTTTAACAGGGGGCCCAGGGATGGGGGAGGGGTATAATGCCGGGCCCTGGCGGGTGGGGGTGTTAGGGGTAATTGATCCCCACCCTCCGAGGCCAGGAGTGGGGTGATGCCCTGGGAAGGGTTTCAGTTTCTTCTGAGTCGGCTCCCTGTGTCTCGGAGTCAGAGGTTTTCCCATTGACTTCAATGGGAAATATCCGACACCGATCAACACCGATAGGGGATCCGAAACACAGGGGAGCCAACACCAATAGAAACCAACACCGATAATCATCCTGGAGTCCCACCCCTAGTCTTTACTGGAATACACTGTATCACTCCTAATGATGGCATCCCCTTGAGTTGCTTCCATCTGAACCGCGTGCTCCACAGCAGCTGTTGGCTTTCCCCCAGGTCTTAGTTTTAAAACTCCTCTTCCACCTTTTTGATTTTTACCACCAGTAGTCTGGTTCCATTTTGTTTATGCTGGAGCCCATCCTTCTGGTACAGGCTCTCTCTTGCTCCAAAAGTTCTCCAGTTCCTAAATAAATCTAAATCCCTCCTCAATGCTCTATCGTCTCATTCATGCATTGAGGCTCCAGAGCTCCGCCTGCCACTGGGGCCCTGCGCATGGAACAGGAAGCACTTCGGAGAATGCTATCCTGGAGGTTCTGGATTTCAACCTACTTCCTAGAAGTCTAAATTTAGCCTCCAGAATGTCCTTCCTACATTCTCCTAAGTCATATCCTGTCAGTTGGGGTTCCCGCCCCTGGAGTATCTTCACTTCAAGAGAATACTAGGACATCATCTGGAAGTCAGGTCCCAGATAAGGGATCACTTCCCACCATAGCAGCTTGATGCCCTCCTTCCCCAAGACCTTCATCCTCTAACACAGCACAGAGGCTGCAAGAGCAGAAGTGGGACTCCTCTAGTATGTCCATGAAGGTCTCCTCTATAAATGTCTCAGTCTGCCTCATCTCCTCCAGCTCAAACACTCTAGCCTCTACCCTCAGAAACTGCACTCTTTCTCCAAGAGCCAGGAGTTCTATGCACCAACTGCACACATATGACCTCTCTTCAAGAGGAAGATAAATCATACATGTTACACTGAGTGCAAAAAACTGGATAGCCCCCACCCTGCTTCTGGACTTCTAACTGTATCTACCTCTTTACCTTCCCCTTAACTAAGTTTAAACTTAGAAATATAGGGCAGGTAATTAGCTTCCCACAGGTGTGGTGCCCTTGGGCTTATTACAGCCTAGAGCCTGCCCCCAGCCTGCCTCTCCCTGAAGTCAAACTCTCACAGTAGCCAACTTGTATGCTCACTCTGCTTGTGTCTCACAGTAGCCAACCTCTCTGCTTCTTCTTTTTCTTTATTTCTTCTTAAGGACTTGTATATTAGCTACATCTATTCACATTCTGGAAGCATCTTACAACGTGAAAAAACAACAACATAGGAATCAATAATTATGCTGGGCTGCTTACTCCCACTACCAATAACCTAGAAAATACTAATTCATTTTTGATGCTGTATTATATTGAGGTTAACAAATTAACACTCATTATTTCTCATTAGTCTTGTAGCATATACAAGACCTGACAGTTCCAAAGAATATCCTGCTAGCAGCTCCCCTTCTCCTCCACAGCAAAAATGTCTTCGGGTCACAAGTCGAACGACTTGGACCAGGGAGAGAAGTGGTAACTATGATCAAAAATTCACATGGCAGTCCACAAGCAGGCAGTGCACTCAAAGAACACTGATACTTGTTTCTAATACAGAGATACCAAATGCAGCCCATGTCTAGTTTTAATTCTGCCCATTTCTAGTTCCAGGATCTAGCCCCTGGATCCAATAGCACCGTAAAAGTGAGCTCAGGGAATGGGAGCAGAGATGAGGGCTTGCATGGCATGGACAGATCCATGGCACAGATTCATGTTCTTGACCTTCCTCTTCCTGACTGCTGCCACTCCTGCCGCCATGCATCCCTCAGAGTCTGTACTAATTTTTGAAGTGGTCCCTGGTAGGGCAAAATGTTCCCCACTCCTTTCCTAGGAAAACCAGATGCTTAATAAATAGGGAGTTGTATTCCTAGCTAATTTCAGCTTGCATACTATCCTAAAATTCTGAATAATTATGAATAACTAATATTCTAATATTAGATTAGATTAGTTATATTAGTAACTGAAATCCTAAAGAGTTGAATAACCACCAATAATGACACTTGCTCAACTAAGCATCAATGGGCAGGTGCGCTCTCTGTCACAATCGCACCTGAGCGCTGCACAGCAGCCAAGCATCTGTCAAAAGCATAAGTGGCAAACCCAGTTCCTAATGAACAACAGGTGTCACCCATCAGTTAGTGTGCTTGATAGAATTCTCAATAAATCCTCCAGCTGCTTCCCCTAACTTAGTAATGAAATCTCTCTCTTACCTAAATCATGCATCCTCCAGATTGGTTTCATCCATGCTCCAAATTTCAACACACACTTCGGTCACACCTTCAGTGGCACTAGAAGGATAGGCCATAACAGAAGGAAACAGCTACTGTCCATGAGCCCGGCACAGTGAAAACCCCAACTCCTTACATACTAAACAGGTCGCAGAGCAGAGTAGAACTCAGCACACCACCACTAGAGAAGTGGATAATCACTGACCCAAAATCATCCTACAAGGGCTTCTCTTTCGAACAAGCTTCTTCAAAATACACTGCATTCTTGCTATACACATTTCATTATGACAAATCGGGCAGCTTCTTTCCCAGCATTTTCATTGTCATTGATTGCCCTTTTACTATCACAAAACCTTTCATTACAAACAAAAGCCTTGGATATAAAGATGTGTTCTAATAAGGCTGTACTGTGGTTACATCCATTCCTGCTAGAGACTGCAGTTTTGCCCCCAACACCTGCTTATCAAGCATATGCAAGACAGCACTACTTCTTAGATATTCTTTCCTCCAAACTAAAAATCAGATGCCAAAATACAACTGGTGATATCCGTATCAAGTGATAATTGTCTGAACAGGGACTTCACGATTGCCTTCTCAAGAACACCGTGCTTTCTACCCTCAAACAGAAAAGCCATTCACTATTTCCACTGACAGCAGGCTGACCATCTGGCTACTGGCATCTACCACCCAATGACTTGGATTAAGGTCAAGACTACTACCTTTGTGTTCTCTCTCTCTCTCTCTCTCTTCTGAATCTGTGACATGTCATTTATAAACAAGAGATCTATTATTATTTATAATAGCAGATTAATTTATAATAGCATCCAAGCAGGGATTTGGAAAAGCTGACCCTTGAGGTCCCTTCCAACTCTGTGATAATACCAACAATTTGCCTGGTGCTGAACAGTCATGATTACAGACAGAACCCTGCCCCAAGGAACTTACAATCTAGGGTGGACACAGGAGGGGAGGCATGTGGGTGGGGAACATAGGGAGAGAGAGGAATACATTCATGAAGCTCAGAAATTGTAGGTGCATGTACTTAGTTTATTTACCAGGAGAGGAGGGGGATCCTGAAGGATGAGACAGCTTACGTGAGCAATCTTTGGGAATGAGAAGTTAGCAAAAGCCTGACAAAAGAGGTAGGTTTTTAGGAGGGATTTGAATAAAGCATATTCAAGGCAGGAGGAGGAAGGCACCCGAGCATTTGTTCTTAGGTAGGTAGTTCTAGGTGTACAGGACAAAATGGATGAAGAGAAGCCTAGGAGCAAAAGTCCCAGGTAGGTACATAGAGAGAAATGAGGGCAGAAAGACAGGGAGGAGCAAGGCCATGAAGAGCCTTGAAGGTGTGGATAAAGAGCTTGTGCAGGATGCAAAGCGGGAGTGGAAGCCAGTGGAGGGAGAAGGAGGGGTCTAACACAGTCAAAACAATAAGCAAAGGGAATGGTCTTGGCAGCAGCATGTCGAACAGAAGTAAGAAAATCCAGGGCAAAACAACAGAAGAGAGCATTTAGAAGTCCCTGTATCAATACGTTACTGATCAAAGATCTGCTCCAGAACCAACCAGATCTTCCAGCACAGTGCATACTCCGCAAAACCTTCTGTAATGGATCCAGTACCATAAGTCTCCATGGGCAGACCTTTAAAACAGTTCTCTTGCCAGAAGTTTCTATATATGCTTGTATATTACTGAGACTCAAGTTACCTGAAGAGTGTACTTTTGTATTTCATCCAGAACAAATTCCACTTCTTTAGAGGTTGTTAGTGAAGCAAGGTTCCCATTTAAATTATAGCAGTAGAGTTTGGCATTGTCATAGCTTTCACGACTAGAATTTATGCGGAGGCAGGCATCTCCAATATGACTCCATCCTTCCCCACACAGATGAGCTAGCACAGACATTTTATAAGTGGTAAAAGAAAAGTTCAGATTTAGGTTCATCTTTTATTCGGTTAAATTACAGGCCACATTCACATGAGGCGCTTCGCCGCTTAGTATGTGGAAAACCCTTCACCCTCAACTTTATATTTTAATGCTCAAAAGAGGGTTAAGTTGAAGAATATGCTGTGTGTAATGCACATCAATTCCCAAAAAGTTAAGCTAGAAAGCAAGTTTAACAGTTCTTCAAAATCCATCAAGTGAATTTCTTGTAACATGTGATGGGTTTAATCCACGTATCAGTGAGCCTAAATTGCTGCAGGAGGGGTTAGAAGTAATTTCTCCCTGAGGGGATTAATCACCCACTGCCTGCAAGGTCAGAACAATGTGTTGTTGACAAGAAAACTGAAAAAATGCTTAATAATGGAACATTCGAAGGAGAGGAGCAAACGTGGGAACAATTAAACAATTGCATGAATGCAAACTCCAGCAACAAAAAATACACGTGGGAGAGGAGTCTCATGTGAATGCAGCCACAGTCCAATAATAGGTATATACTCTACTACTTGATTTTAATTTAAATCCTACATTTAAAATATAGGAACTTAAAACATGCAAGAAAAACAAAACATGTTTGTTGTTTTACTGTTCTAAATGCTTCAAATGTACTAAAAGTAGGAAGAGGTTACAACATTCTTTGCACTTGCCATGAGCTACAGTCTCACTAGCACAATAACGGGGTCTTTATTTATTTTTGACAAAGACTTCCATGGAACTAAAGCAATACAATCCATATGAATATTTAGACTGTGACAGATGCCAGGAAAAACAAACAGTTTTGATCTTAACTACAAACTATTTTAAATATAAAAATATAAAATAATTTGAGAAACTATTTCACCTTGTCTTCTTGGCAATAAAGCACAAATACCAAATACTCTCTGCTGAATCTTGGTAAAGCTGAAACCCTACAATTTTAGATGAAGACATATTCCTAACTTATCATATACTTAGCATTACATACAAGATGTGTGCATAGCACCGAACAATTCATGCATTCTATCAATATAATCTTTCCAAAGATTCTCTTCAAGCAATTCGTGATTTTCTTGTATATATTCATTATTTGAAATAATTTTAGCAGATAAGTTTTGGTAAGCAGATTGTGCAGAAACTATTTGTTATAAACTTGAATATATTAAAAAAATCAAGCTTTGTTGTCAAGTTCTGACTAGACAACAGAGTCACCAGGATGCCATTTATCTTCCCTGTCTGACCGAACATAATGCTTACCATCTGTTTTCCAGTACAAGTACCTGTATTTACAAATTCAAAATTTAGTAATGTTATCTTGGTGCATCTTCCTTGAAAAAATTCCTGCTATTAAAATCTGTCCACAGAATATTTTTGAAAGCAGACAAAAAGGTGAAGTAAATGCAGGCAAAACAATTTAGTTGTGGTTTTTTTTGTTTTGGTTTGCTCTTTACTGTAAATATTCATGAAAGATTTCTGCAATAGTCCCCCAGTTCTAAAGGTGCTAAAAAGCAAAATTGGGAAATATCACACTTTGTACCTGGTAAAGCCTGGCATTCTTGCTGTCGCTGATCCCACTGGCAATTCAGGTTCAGTGAGCAGCTTTTACAGCTGGTCAGCTTATTACAGATTTGTTCGTTTCTTACATGACACTTGGTGTAGTTCTTGACTGACTATGGAAACAAAACACACACATACACAAAATAAGTTAATTTGTCAAGATCCTGAACTGATCATTCCATTTTCATGTGGGTTAACAGTTAAACTAATAAAAGTGATTTTAAGAAGTTAGGTAGATATCCGAAGGTGTACAAACTACATCTTACAGACTGGTAGAGGAAAAAGGAACACATGAATTTATCTGGATTTAACAAGGTGGTGCAAAATGGAAGTTATGAAAAGTATAGAACAATAAAGCAGAAAGAAGAATCCATTGTTCATCAACAAATCCCAAGCCATTCATTTAAATTTCATTTCAATTCAAGGTATGAGACATGATTGGAGACTCGGAGAGGCAACCAGTGCAACGAGCCTACGGCCACGCCGGAGTGAGTCCAAGGGAGAGAGCGGGAGAGAGCTGCGCAAAGGTAGGGCTGGGCGAAACCATTACTGCCTCATCTCACCTGAGGCTACGGGAGGTCGAGCGAGACTCGAGTGGCGAAGAAGAGGCACTGGGGCTGCAGTCTTTTGGTTCCTGCCTACAAGCTTATTGCCGGACAGTGATTGACAGCGGACCAAGCAGGTTTACTGGACGTCCGTTTGACTTCCGGGTCGGGGTCTACTTACAGTGCAACGAGGCTACGGCCGTGCCGGAGGTGTGCGTGCAAGGGCGCACCCTTGTGCGCGCAGCCTTAGGCGCTGGCCGATGTAGGCCAACGGAACCCTTGCCACTACTCCTCAGTTAGTTCCAGGGTATATCCCTGTACTCTTGGAAGGTCACTCGCATACTGTTTGTAAGGTCCTTGTTATTGCTTACTTGAAGTGTTAGCTGCTTCTGCCATGGAGAAGAAAAGGGGTCTAGAGTCTCCTATTGGTGAGGACTCTCCCAGGCAGAAGCATCCTAAAAGGGAAAATCAAACAAGGCCCTCACCTATGTTGGGATCCTCTAGTGTGTTTTGTCAAGTGGTGGAGCCCGAAGAAATTAGAACGCCTACCCAAGAAGACTCCGCCCTCACTCAGGCGGATGTAACTCAAGGGGATTGCACTGGGTTAGGGGGAATGGGGAGTGGAAGGGAGAGGGCAACTTCTCCGGTTAAGCAGGACGATCCCTTTTTGGGAGATATCCTGAAGCAGTAGTGTCATCTAATTTCTAAAACAGTTTCGCTCCTGTTTGACAACATTACAAATATGGGGGATTCTCTGCACTGGGTAAAGGAACAACTGAAAGAAATTTTGTCTACATTAGATTTGGTGCACTTGGAGGGAGGAGTTAGGAGTCTCCTGACCCCAAGAGAGGGAGAGGAGGTTTTGATAAAACACCAGCTTCAACAACCCCACCAAAATAGGAATACAGTATTGGCAGGGATTCATCATAAGAAAAGACCTTTCAGGTCACACTCTGTAATTGAAACTGCTATTTGGGCAAAGATTAGACCACTCCGTAATGGAACTATCCCTAGATGGGGGGACAAAGGGGAAGTGGCAGACAATTTGTCATCTTTGCTTGGTACCAACATTAAGCAACAGGACATACAGAAGGTGGAACAGTTAAATTACAGTGGGAATTGGATGTGTATTAAGATCTTTATTAGCTCTAATTATTTAGTCAGAAAACTATTCTTGGCAAGGAAGCATCTGAAGCAGAAAGGGGTATCAATTGATAGAGCATATTCACCCAGAGGCACTTTGGGTGATATTCCCCATAAATGACCCACATTGCCTTTTGGCCTGTCCTCCCCAAATTGTACCCCTCTGGAGCCAGTTTTGAAGTCTAAGAAATGTGATCCATATGGAGGTTTGAGGCCCAGAGGGGGTGAGGAGGTGACAGAGGTAGGGCACGGAGGGGATAAGTCACCTTTTGTTGAAACTGAGGTCAGTCAGGTAAGCAACCTTAGTCCTGTATGCCCAACAGAGTTTAATATACTTGAGGAAGGATTGGAAGCCTACAAGGGCCCTACTGGTATAGTTAAGACCATTAAGGGTTATTTAGAGGATCCTCGCCAAGGTATTGGTGAGGTTTCTTCTTTTACTACCTTCAAGGAGTTAACAATTATTGATCAAGACCAGCTGATCCAAAAGCTCGATCTTATTGGATCTAAGCTATCTTGCTCCACCTTAGTATATCAGGCCCATGACATGGAGGCCCGTAGGTTGACTTATCAGCCTGAAAATAGATTAGAGGAGCAAACTGCAGCCAGATATTTATCAGAGGAGGAACTAGGTTTACCAGCAATTGCATTTAATGATACACAAAATTTGGCTTTGTCGAAGGTAGTGGAAAGTAATAAGAACCTTATGAATAGTCAGACCCATTTGGTTAGATTTGAGGGATTCGAGCTAAGCCCGCAGGATAGAGTCCAGACTCACGAAGAAGAAATTGGAGATCATGGAGTTAAGACACTAAGTGAAGTGGACCCAGCTCTCACGGGATCTCAGTATGGATGCCCACAGAAGGTAACGAGCACCAAAGTCCATCAGAAATGACAGGTGGGACTAGCCAGGAATTGGCCTTTTGTCCTGGCACATGCATGGTAAGCGATGGTCTCCAAGTAAATTCCATCGGTGAGGAACCTTGATACGTCGCGAGAGTCGAAGGTGGGGGTGGAAAAAGTTCAAGCACAACTTATAAGTCTGGCTTTAATAAGAGAAATAGGCGTATTGGGGTAAAATTTGCCTCTTGGAATATCTCTGGATTACAAGCTAAATTGAAGGACCCTGACTTGATCGCCTTTTTGAGAGTCTGACTTAATTCTCCTCCAAGAGACTTGGTTACATCAAAGTGAGAACCCTGGATTGCAGGTATTCCAAATATTATTCCAGTCAGGCACTAGGTTATCTTTAAGGGGCTGCCCTTCAAGAGGATTAGCATACAGGATAAGTTTCCAAACTCATATAAGGGGCTTTCATCCCAAAATCGAGCATTTCAGATTGCTGTGTAGGAGCGCGGTTCATGGGACTCAGATTGTTATTTTGAATATTTACATTCCTCCTATATCCTCCCGATAATAGGAGTCAGATGTCTGGGAGCGCTTAGAGTTAGCTGTAATTCAGATGAGACAGCAGTACCCCCAAGCCTTGTTGCTCCTGGCAGGCGATGGAACTGCCAGGATCGGTTCTGATGTGGAACCTAGTCCTGAATATAGTCCCAGTAGACTAGGCCTGATTCCATGTAGGAATCCCAAAGACCATTATATAAATGAAGACATCAGAGCTATGCTCAAGCTATTGATTTCTTGTGGGTTAGTGGTCCTCAATGGGAGGGGGTTAGGAGATCCTGGTGGAGATTTTACATTTGTTAACGCTAACGGGAGGAGTGTGGTAGATTATGTAATGGTCCCTATCTGTCAGTGGGAAAGTTTTACCAATTTTAAAGTTATCTCCTGCCTGGAGAGTGACCATATGGTATTAGGTGCAGAAATCTTGATGAAGGGGAAAATCAATTTATCTAACGCTCGGAGAGCCGACCAGGAAGAAGGAAGCCTAAGAGTGCGTGTTGGATGGTCTACAACCCTTGCTGCGCAAATTCTTGATCTCTTATGGGGCCAGGTATTTGATAATATCAGGAGAGATTTGTTGCTGGCTCGGGAGGAGAATATAGGGATGATGATCGACAATTATGAAAATATAGTTAACCAATTGGGTCAGACTGTTCTTTCACGGGAAAGACGTCAACTACCTCCCCCAGCTAGTAAGTGGTATGACATTGAATGTAGGTACGCAAAAAGGAGGCTCTTGAGAGCAAAGAATAGATGCATTAAAGCTCCTACTGGGCCCCTTAGACAGGCTTATCTTCTTGAAAGGGGAAAGTACAAAACATTAATCAAAACAAAAAAAACCTCAATTCTCCAATCTGACCTGGGGAAAACTAGCAGTGGCCGCTAGAACAAAGGACTCTACAAATTTTTGGTCTATAATCAATTACGAGCTAGGTGCCATCCAAGGGAGATGCTACAGCCTGATTGACGAAGTGACCTGGCTAACCTTTTTTAAAGAACTCTATGATGGATACTCTTTAGAGGAAGAAGTCTACGTTCTATCACTGCTTAAAAGGTCCCAACCCCAGTCCAAGAATCTCCTTGATCTATCTGTAGCTGAGGAGGAAGTGGTTGAATTAATTACTTTATTAAAGCAAAATAAAGCCTCAAGGGAGGACTGGATTACGGCAGAAGTACTGCAGGTAAGTGTGAGTTGGTGGACTCCACTGTTAGCAAACCTTTTACTCAGATTAACAAGATAAAGCGCATCCCTAGAGGGTGGGGCCAAAGCGTGATTGTTCCAATATTCAAACAAGGCGATCCAAAGGAGCTGGGATGTTATTGACCCATTAGCCTACTCCCCGTAATAGGTAAATTATACGCTAACACTTTGCTTCAACATTTTGAAAGTTGGGCCTATGGGCAGGCTCTCATCCCGGAGGAACAGTTTGGCTTTCGCAAGGGCTTTTCCTCCATTGATAATTGCTTTATTCTAGCCCATATGATTACTAAATATATTAAAATAAGAGATGGTCGATTATTCTTGGCCTTTATTGACTTACAGAAGGCATTTGATTCCATTCCAAGAGGAAAATTATGAAGGAAGTTGTACGACCTTTGAATAAATGAGGAGTTGCTGACACTGATAATTTATCTCCATCAAGAGAATAGGGCACGAATAAGATTAGGTGCCCGTGGGCTTTCTGCTGGCTCAGGTTCAATCTCCAAGGGAGTGAAACAGGGCTGTATTCTTGCTCCCCTTTTACTTAGTATTTATATAAGCAACTGTATCCTAGTGCTGACATCTATCGAAGGTGACCCCCCCAATGTTAAAGATAAAAAGGTTTCGGCACTTTTCTTTGCAGATGACATAGTTCTTTTGTCTCAGATAAGGAAAGGCCTATTAAGCAGCTCAATGCAATGTCAAGATACTGCACTACCAACCATTTAGTCATAAATACCAGTAAATCCCATATTATGGCAGTAGGAGGGAAGAAACGGAAATATACTTGGCTTATGGAGGGAAGGGAGCTCACCCAGGTAAACTCTTGTGTCTATCTGGGAGTCACCTTCTCCTCGAACTGTCGTTGGGAAAGGCATAAAAATTTGATAGCCCTTAAAGCCTCAGCAGCAGCCAATGGAATAATTAGGCTAGCCGCAAGGTCTATTGGAATTACTATGTCTGACATTTTGAAGGTATACAAGGCCAAGATTGATTCTTTGTTAACATGTGGCATGGAGATCCAGCTAGAAGAAAATTCAAATACGTTAGAAATAGTACAAAATAAATTTCTTCGAAGCCTATTGGGGCTACCCCAGGGAGTACCGGCCGCTCTGATAAGGGCAGAAATAGGCATATTGTCAGTGGCTAGTATTGGAAGGCAAGTATGCTTACGTTATTGGCTGAAACTGTGTGAGTGCAGTAACTCAGCTTTGTCCTCTCTTTGTTTGAGCGAGAAGCATGACCAGTTTTCGGTACCATCTTATCCATGGCTGACTCAGGCTTCCTCTTACCTAAGTAATCTGGACTTCTCGTTTGCTTACCTTTAGACTTTGGATCCAATCCAGAGGAAATTCCTGATAATGACTAGGGTGGAAGATATTGCGAGACAAGAGGATCTGGCACTGTTAGCAGGGTGGAAGGTGGCCCCTTGCTACTCCTATTTGAAGCAACATCACCAGTTTGAGCGATATCTAGATACTTTAAAAGATAGGAACCTGCGCAGAGCTTTTATGCATCTACATTTTCAGCTATATGACTCCGCTGTTCTGTCTGGTCACCTCAGTGGGAGGCCCCACAAAGATCGGGTTTGTCCTTCTATGGCCAACGAGATAGAGGACAGCCATCACATCCTCTTTAGTTGTTCCTTTTATGAGGCTATAAGGCAAACCTGGCTTGTTCCAATATATCCAGGGAATAAATTTATATCTTCCCTGGCTAAAATTGTTTATTTATTGACTTCACGAGAGGATTCAGTTGTTAGTGCAGTGGCTATATTTGCCCGCTTGGCTGTAAAGATACGGAAGGAAACATTAGCAGAATAATGGAGTTTTAGCGTTAATGCTTGCTGTTAATATTTTATTGGCTCTTTGATTTATTTGACAATGGGTATTTTCAGACGTTACAAGATCACACTCAACCACAGTGAACCATGGTCAATCCCACGGCGGGGCCAAAGAGCCCTGAACGTCTGTTCGACAGCCGCCAGATGTTAACCATGGTCAATACCCACATGGGGTCAATTTCAACCACACTCCCGGGGCTCCACGTAGGACAATCTCCGAAAGCGTGGTTAAAGAGATTCCCACCGGGAAACAACAAAAAGTAACGTCTGGATGGCAATCACCAGCCGGAACCAAATAAAATGATTCCCA
>QEPC01008364.1:741859-830901 GCA_003113815.1 Sphenodon punctatus | reverse complement strand
TCACCAAGGATAAGAGTGGGGATATCATCGGAGAGGAAGAAGGTGAGCCAGGATTCAAAGTCTGGGAGGAAAGAGGAGAGGGAATCCGGGGGGCCGTAGATGACAGCAACCCGAAGGTGTAGAGGGGAGTATAAGCGCACAGAGTGGGCCTCAAAGGAAGGGAAGGAGGGAGAGGGTTTTGAATTGGCAGTGCTTAGCAAGGAGCAAGCCCACACCACCACCCAGGCCCTCAGGGCGGGGGCGGTGAGAGAACGACAGGCCTATCAGCCGGTCTCTAAACTTCCCTTTTTAGAGAAGGTTATAGAACGGGTGGTTGCCCAACAACTCCAGACGCATCTTGATGCTGTCAGATTCCTGGACCCATTTCAGTCAGGTTTTCGTCCTGGGTATGACACGGAGACTGCACTTGTGGCTTTGGTTGATGACCTGCACTTGGAGATGGGCAAGGGGAATTCTACATTGTTGATCTTATTAGAGCTTTCTGCGGCCTTTGATACAGTTGGTGTTAGCACAACGGTGGGAACTGGTGGAGGTATGCAGGACTTCACTTTAATGGTTCCGCTCTTTCCTGTCAGGGAGGTCCCAGAGGGTGGTGATGGGTGATTCCTCATCATCTCCACAGAATCTTCCTTGTGGTGTACCACAGGGTTCGATTCTGTCCCCCTCTTATTCAATGTCTCTCTGAAGCTGCTGGGCAAGGTGATTCAGAGGTTTGGGGTGAGGTGTTATCAATATGCTGATGACACTCCGCTCTGTCTCTCTTTTTCATCTGACACAGGTCCCACAGTTTTAGTGCTTACCCAATGCCTGGCTGCTGTCGGGGACTGAATGAGAGTGAGCCGGTTGAGGCTGAATCCAGACAAGACTGGAGTGATGATGGTTGACTGGTCGTGTGACTTGGAGGGGATTGGGACACCTATCCTGGATGGGGTCCAGCCCCCTCTGGTCACTCAGGTTCGCAGCCTCTGAGTGCTTTTGGACCCCTTGCTGCACCTGGATTGTCAGGTGGCGGCGGTGGCCAGGAGCACTTTTCACCAACTCCACTTGGTAAGGAGGCTGTGGCCTTTTCTTTCTGATTCAAATCTGGACACTGTTATCCATGCTTTCATCACCTAGAGGCTAGATTACTGCAATACATTCTATGTGGAGCTGCCTTTGGTGACTGTTTGGAAGCTGCAGCTGGTGCAGAATGTGGCAGCTCAGCTCCTTTTGGGGGGTGAGTCACCGGGAGCACATTACACTGGTGCTCTGTGGTCTACACTGGCTGCCTATAGCTTTCCAGGCACAATTCAAGATGCTATCCTACCATGTTCCTTTGCGGCCCCTACGGTCAGCCAGTGGCACCCTCCTGCGCATTCCATCTGTTACCTTTGTCCATGGGGTGGGGGCGTGGCCAGGAGAGTGTTCTCGGCTGCAGTGCCAATGTTGTGGAACTCCCTTCCCCAGGAGGTTCACTTGAGGCTGAGCCTGGCCGTCTTCCGGAGGCGGTGCAAAAATAAACTATTTAGAAAAGCATTTGGCAGGCAGGGATAGGTGGGTTTTGGGTGGGATTGTGGGGAAGGATAGGGGGTGGGGGGAAAGGTGGGGTGTGGCTGGGTTTTTGGGTAGGTGTGGGAGTGGGTTTGGAGGTAGGGTTGTGAGGGGGGCTGCATGTTGGAAATGGGGAGATGATATTGGGTAGGTTTTTGGGGGGGATGTCATGGGGGGGTTGGGGGTTGTCTTTGTATTATACTGTTTTTATGGATTGTTTATATATATGCTGTGAGCTGCCCTGAGCATTTTTTAGGGAAGGGCGGGATAAAAAATTAAATATAAATAAATAAACAAATATTTATTTTATTTAAACTTGTATCCCTTCCCCTAAGGCTCGGGGCAGGTTACATCATAAAAACATATAAAAATAGGATATTAAAATATATTAAAAGTCCCTAGAATCCCCAACTCCTATCCCCACCTGCCAAACATTTGGTCTAAAAGAAAAGTCTTACATTGCTTCTGGAGAATGCTCAGTCTTGGGCTTTCATCATGAAACTCCAGGGGAACGGAGTTTCAAAATTCTGGGGCAACCACCCAGAACACCTCTCTGCGAATTATTGCCGCATGAACCTGATGGGCAGATGATACCTGAAAATGGGTGATCCTAGCTGACCACAGGGATCATGATGACATGTAAGGAGAAAGCAGTCTTACAGGTATGTGGGGTGCAGTCCATTTAGAATTTTAAAGGTCAAAAACATCATTTTGAATTATGCCCGGGAAGCTGTTGGAAGCCAGTGCTGTCTCTGAAACACAGGATATCAGCCAAGTGGTGGCCCTACAAGACTGTAGCTGAACTCCGCACCTCAGGTGTCCTGAATGACGCAAGCCATCTGACCAGTATAACAGGTGACCATGTGGAGATACAAAGTCCGTTGAGGTGGAGCTGAGTTATAGGGGGCTTGGATTAACATTCCCAACTAGCTGGGAGGTAACTCCTAAAGATAACAGAGAGAATAGAGTTCTTCCCAGGGAACATTTCCAATAGTCATACAAGGCTCTCTAGGAACCAAGACTAGGAGAAAGTTGTCTGAATCTGACAGACAAGGCCCCAACCTGATCCAGGAATCTACTGTAAAAGTAATGAATGGTAGATGTATATCTGTGACTGAAAAACAGCATGTGACTGTGTACATACCTGGTTACATGAGTGGCGTCAGTTTATGTACTAAAGAAAGGTCTGTAGGACACAACACATCTGGGAAAGGTAAGGACTGATGGGGTTGTAATTGAGGATGAGGAACACCCAGCCGGAATAACTTGTTACAGGGGAAGGATAGTTGTAACCAAACAGAGAACAGAACTCTTCAAAATAGTGGCTCCCAATTTTTTGTGTGGTTACAAGACATTTTCAAACTTGAAGATTTATGGAGAGCCACCACTTTATTTTGAAAGTTGAGACATACAAAGAGGTTATGTTCTAAGGCTGAAAATAGAAACTAAAGATAAAGTAGAAACTAAAAACAAGCATTTGGAGTTTTTTAAAAATAAAAAAAAAAAATCTCTGTGCCTGTATCTTTAAGAACCACAGGACTAGATCGTTAAAATTTCCCCCTCCCTGAAGCGGCACCTTAGGGCTTCTCTGGGAAGTTGTGCTAATATGATCAAAGTGTCCATCTTCATTTCGTATTGACAGTACTTNTTGATACAGTTGGTGTTAGCACAACGGTGGGAACTGGTGGAGGTATGCAGGACTGCACTTTAATGGTTCCGCTCTTTCCTGTCAGGGAGGTCCCAGAGGGTGGTGATGGGTGATTCCTCATCATCTCCACAGAATCTTCCTTGTGGTGTACCACAGGGTTCGATTCTGTCCCCCTCTTATTCAATGTCTCTCTGAAGCTGCTGGGCAAGGTGATTCAGAGGTTTGGGGTGAGGTGTTATCAATATGCTGATGACACTCCGCTCTGTCTCTCTTTTTCATCTGACACAGGTCCCACAGTTTTAGTGCTTACCCAATGCCTGGCTGCTGTCGGGGACTGAATGAGAGTGAGCCGGTTGAGGCTGAATCCAGACAAGACTGGAGTGATGATGGTTGACTGGTCGTGTGACTTGGAGGGGATTGGGACACCTATCCTGGATGGGGTCCAGCCCCCTCTGGTCACTCAGGTTCGCAGCCTCTGAGTGCTTTTGGACCCCTTGCTGCACCTGGATTGTCAGGTGGCGGCGGTGGCCAGGAGCACTTTTCACCAACTCCACTTGGTAAGGAGGCTGTGGCCTTTTCTTTCTGATTCAAATCTGGACACTGTTATCCATGCTTTCATCACCTAGAGGCTAGATTACTGCAATACATTCTATGTGGAGCTGCCTTTGGTGACTGTTTGGAAGCTGCAGCTGGTGCAGAATGTGGCAGCTCAGCTCCTTTTGGGGGGTGAGTCACCGGGAGCACATTACACTGGTGCTCTGTGGTCTACACTGGCTGCCTATAGCTTTCCAGGCACAATTCAAGATGCTATCCTACCATGTTCCTTTGCGGCCCCTACGGTCAGCCAGTGGCACCCTCCTGCGCATTCCATCTGTTACCTTTGTCCATGGGGTGGGGGCGTGGCCAGGAGAGTGTTCTCGGCTGCAGTGCCAATGTTGTGGAACTCCCTTCCCCAGGAGGTTCACTTGAGGCTGAGCCTGGCCGTCTTCCGGAGGCGGTGCAAAAATAAACTATTTAGAAAAGCATTTGGCAGGCAGGGATAGGTGGGTTTTGGGTGGGATTGTGGGGAAGGATAGGGGGTGGGGGGAAAGGTGGGGTGTGGCTGGGTTTTTGGGTAGGTGTGGGAGTGGGTTTGGAGGTAGGGTTGTGAGGGGGGCTGCATGTTGGAAATGGGGAGATGATATTGGGTAGGTTTTTGGGGGGGATGTCATGGGGGGGTTGGGGGTTGTCTTTGTATTATACTGTTTTTATGGATTGTTTATATATATGCTGTGAGCTGCCCTGAGCATTTTTTAGGGAAGGGCGGGATAAAAAATTAAATATAAATAAATAAACAAATATTTATTTTATTTAAACTTGTATCCCTTCCCCTAAGGCTCGGGGCAGGTTACATCATAAAAACATATAAAAATAGGATATTAAAATATATTAAAAGTCCCTAGAATCCCCAACTCCTATCCCCACCTGCCAAACATTTGGTCTAAAAGAAAAGTCTTACATTGCTTCTGGAGAATGCTCAGTCTTGGGCTTTCATCATGAAACTCCAGGGGAACGGAGTTTCAAAATTCTGGGGCAACCACCCAGAACACCTCTCTGCGAATTATTGCCGCATGAACCTGATGGGCAGATGATACCTGAAAATGGGTGATCCTAGCTGACCACAGGGATCATGATGACATGTAAGGAGAAAGCAGTCTTACAGGTATGTGGGGTGCAGTCCATTTAGAATTTTAAAGGTCAAAAACATCATTTTGAATTATGCCCGGGAAGCTGTTGGAAGCCAGTGCTGTCTCTGAAACACAGGATATCAGCCAAGTGGTGGCCCTACAAGACTGTAGCTGAACTCCGCACCTCAGGTGTCCTGAATGACGCAAGCCATCTGACCAGTATAACAGGTGACCATGTGGAGATACAAAGTCCGTTGAGGTGGAGCTGAGTTATAGGGGGCTTGGATTAACATTCCCAACTAGCTGGGAGGTAACTCCTAAAGATAACAGAGAGAATAGAGTTCTTCCCAGGGAACATTTCCAATAGTCATACAAGGCTCTCTAGGAACCAAGACTAGGAGAAAGTTGTCTGAATCTGACAGACAAGGCCCCAACCTGATCCAGGAATCTACTGTAAAAGTAATGAATGGTAGATGTATATCTGTGACTGAAAAACAGCATGTGACTGTGTACATACCTGGTTACATGAGTGGCGTCAGTTTATGTACTAAAGAAAGGTCTGTAGGACACAACACATCTGGGAAAGGTAAGGACTGATGGGGTTGTAATTGAGGATGAGGAACACCCAGCCGGAATAACTTGTTACAGGGGAAGGATAGTTGTAACCAAACAGAGAACAGAACTCTTCAAAATAGTGGCTCCCAATTTTTTGTGTGGTTACAAGACATTTTCAAACTTGAAGATTTATGGAGAGACACCACTTTATTTTGAAAGTTGAGACATACAAAGAGGTTATGTTCTAAGGCTGAAAATAGAAACTAAAGATAAAGTAGAAACTAAAAACAAGCATTTGGAGTTTTTTAAAAATAAAAAAAAAAAATCTCTGTGCCTGTATCTTTAAGAACCACAGGACTAGATCGTTAAAATTTCCCCCTCCCTGAAGCGGCACCTTAGGGCTTCTCTGGGAAGTTGTGCTAATATGATCAAAGTGTCCATCTTCATTTCGTATTGACAGTACTTTATTAACAGCCTTGTAAAGAAAGTCATGTATTTGAATTGTAGAGAAAGCTCAGAAAAATGTTTGAACACAGGACGTATGAAACATGTAGCATTTGTAAGAAAATTCCATATTCCTTTAAGGCATCAAATCTGATTCATGATCAACTTCTGTTGCAAGCTTTCAACAACAGAAGTTGGTCTAATAAAAGACTTCTCATCTGCCATCTCTTACATTTGGGACCAACACAGCAGCCATGCTCTCTCTAGACTATAATCATTAGATTAATTCTTAAATCTGTCCCTTCTCCCTACCTCCTTCCTTGGTTAACCAACTTTACTTGTAAAGTAAAATACTTGATCCTTTCACTAAAAAAAGAACTTAACTGTGGAAGGTCGGAGAAAGTACCTCAAGGCAGGTTTTCAGATAAACACTAACAAACATAGCATAGTGTTGGACTCGTTTGCTCCAGGAGGGATCAAAAAACTGGAAAACCCAGTCTCTCCACTAAAATTTTGACAGCAGAAGGAAGGTGAGTCATTGCTGTATAAACCATCTCTTTCCACGCCCTTCCCTCAGCAACATCTTTATGCAACAGTATGCACAGCCTGGAAGAGTCACCCTCCATGGTATCACCCCTCTGCTTATTCACAGAGATTTCCTTACTCAAGACAATGATGATTCGATCAGCATTATTTTATGGGAATTTCACACTGTCGATTCACATAACAAAACATGGACTCTGATCCAAGAGTAACTAGAGAACCTGAGATTGTTTGAGTAAGGAGGGAATAATGCTACCATTGGAAATTGGGAACATGGAAGCACCAGGACACACATTACACACTTGGGATCTTCACAGGTAAAAGGAGATATAAAGGATTTCTCTCCATGGTTGGACTATCTGCTTCAATGGGAGGCAAATCCTAATGAGGTTTCTATTGAGGCTTCACCATCCTTTCTAACTTTTCTTCCATCTTTTTTATTTAGGATTTATTTGTTTATGAACAGGGCATAATTTAGACTTTCATGATCAAGCCAACAGCTCAGAATGTTTTCAAGGTTAACAATTTGCAAGAATTTGTTTGGCTAAAAAGAGAGAGATTGTGTGGTTGACGTATTGGTCCCAAGTGACAGAGAGGGAAACAAAGTGGTTTGAATGATATCTTTTATTGGAGCAACTGTTGTTGTTGGAAATAATCAAGCTTTCGGACCTCATGGGGCCCCTCCTCAAGCATGGAGCATAGCCAGTCGCATCCTTAAGAGCCCGATTTATATACCTTTGGGTGTTTTTTTTTATGTCTGGCACTCTTCTCCCTATCAAGTAACATACACACACATACGTCACCTTGTCTTGTCTAACCCCACCCTTTCCTGCCTCTTTATATACTGCCCTATATTTGCTCAGTTTATTTTCAGGCAGCAGTAGCTGCCTGAAACTTAAGCCACTGTTCATTATAAACAGGGGACTGATGAAGCCCCCATTTTGAGGAAACCGCTTGACTTACATTTCTGAAAATTTAACCATGGCTGTAAGTTGTGAGGACAAAGTTTGAAAAAGACCCATTAGGAAAATAAAATGTTTAACTGCTTAAACGTTAATTGGTTGTGGTCAAAATGCACACCATCCTCTCGTATTTGAATCATCAATATCTCCTCCCCCTGGATGAGTTGAGCCCCCAAACTTCACAGGCTTCGAGAATGAGATCAATAACAAGTGCTTCTGAAATAGGATACTGATTGATGCAGTCAAAACCGAGATTATTGATCACAAATTCGGTTCCGCAGGTTCACGCATGCGAACTTGAGCTCCTCTCTCCTGTCGGAGAGTCGGGGAAGCGGCTGCATCCCGTCCCCCTGTGAGTTCTGTGGACTGCTGCTGCTCCTGCCCGGCCCCCTGGAAACCCACCAGCCCCGCGCGCACCACCCTCCAACCCCCCAAACCCCGACCACAACCCGCCCAGCCCCCGCAAGCCCCAAAGTCACCCCCCAAACTCTTTTAAGAGTTTTCAATAAGTCTGTTATTTACATGTATACAAATTGTATGCAGCTCATACAATGAACTTAAGAATGTGAGTGTAGACAACATTATACAATTTGTTGTACAGAATGAAGTTCTGTAGAAACAGACTTAATGCACTAAGAAAAAAGTGTTCCTTGTCAAATTATGATAATAAATTAAAGTTTAATAATGGGAAAATGTAAAAGTTTTGTTATTGATAAAAATGAATGAAAATATGTATGGTAAGGAATTAAGTACATATACTACATGTATGTTGAGGAGGATAAAATATTAAATATTGCTTAAATTCTGAAATAATTTCTATGTTTTTGGTGTTTATGTTTTGTTGCAATGTATGGAGTGGAAGGTTTTTTGAATTGTAATTGCAGTGAATTGGGGGGGGTTGTATTTTAAGAAAACATGTGCATTTAAGGTTTTTTTAAACTTACGTTTTTTGTTTTGGTTATACATGTTTGACTGGCTATGCTACATGTCTGAGAAAGGGCCCTGTATGGCCCAAAAGCTTGCTTATTTCCACCAACAGCAGTTGGTTCAATAAAAGAAGGTTAATCATTCAAACCACTTTGCTTCCCTTGCTATAAAGAAAAAAAGCCTGCCAGAAATCTCATGAAATGGTTTGCAACCAAATAAGAAAACAATAAGAACAATTCTTCAGGAATCAGTTTTATGTAGTCAACATTTTCGTATGCAACCCAGCGGGTTTTTTTCAGTAGTCAGTCATCAAATCATACTAAAATTGCAACATTATGTCCTGTTGCGAGACAGTTCAAGAGAAAATTGATTGAAAAGTAAACTAGGTCACAGTATATGTTAGAGGCATCAAGAATATGCAGAAAGCATGGTGGTTAAATAAACATTTAAGTAGTTCTGCTGTTTAATACTACGTAGCTTATACACACACTGCACAGTCTAAAATGCATTTTGAGTGAACTTTTATATTCTTTGGCACAAAAAAATCTCTTCAAACCACACACAGAATAAAAATTAGCTATTTGCAGTTTTACTGTGAATCTGGGTTGATGTAAATTACAAGAAAAAAAATTACATTCACGAGCAATTTAGCTCTAGGTATTTAGAAATGGTGTCCAATAATAATAGATAGTCATGACTTGTGGGACTGGTATGTAGTTATCTTGGTACAAAGTTGAAATTGACAAGTAGACTACACACAGAATGCCGTTAGCACACATTTTGACATGCTGCATCACACGATCTGAAAAGGGCTTGCTCATTTCAGTGTTTCTCCAGCTGTGACTGCACTGTGCGCCCTTACCCAACGCTCCAACTAAATCTGCAAGCCATCTGAGCCAACGGCATTTCCTCTCTCCACTATTTGCATACAAAGAAACGTCTGTACTGTTCACTGCCTGTTGAGAGCCACTTACAGGGCGCATCTGCGCTTTGACTGCTACTATAGTTTCCCTAGCTCAAATAACTTGGGGGGACTTATTAAACACAAAGCAGCGGAAGATGGCGTTAGTTCAACATTACATTTTAAAACTGGCTCATTTAGAAGCAGTTTCACTGTGTTGGGCCAAATTAGTTTCTCATTCACGCAGCGTATTTAAGGGCAGAATGTAAACCCTTCTTCTGATTCCTATCAGTCAGGGTTTCAATATGCCTTTCCTTTCACTCCTACATTAATGCTTTCTCCATCTAACAGTGTGTCTGTCAACCTGACACTAGAGCCGGGATGGGGAACCTTTTCCTTCCCGGGGCTACATTGAAAGACAGCACAAACTCTGTGGGCCACATAGAAGTTGGGGAGGGGGAGGATAAGGAAGAGGAAGATCCAGACCATGGATCCATCACCTATCCTTGTGTGCTTGCTCTCATCTCTGCTCCCTTACCACCCTGAGCTTGGTCTTTCAGTGCTTGGGGGTAAGAACTGGCTCCTTTGGCCAGATCCAGGAACTGGAAAGGGGCCAAATAAAAACTAGCCATGGGCTGCATTTGGCCGTCGGGTCCGAGGTTCCTAGATGTCAATATTGATATCGATATAGATGAATAAATTCCAGCACCAAAGGAAACTTGAGAGTGGATTAGCTACAGCCCCATTTGCACATTCTTCCAATGGTCAGGCAATTTTTCATTAAAACAAGAAAGGCCATGTTAAGGAAGATGATAATGTTAATAAATAGTAATAATAATAATTTGGTTTCTATAGTGCCCTCCCCTGCCAAGTGGCATTCAGAGCGCTTCACAATATAATATGATAAAACAATATAAAAAACATTTAAAATAAAAATCCATTTAAAACCAATTTTTTAATGAGAAATGTAAAGAGGAAGGAGAAAATACATTAAGGGGAACTACCAGTGGACCCTAAAAGCACCTGGAGAACAAATAAGTTTTTAGGCGCTTTTAAAGGTAAGGAGGGAGTAATTAAAATGAACATCAGGAGGGAGCAAGTTCCACACTAAGGGGCACATCACAGCAAAGGCCTGATGGCCGGCGACTTAAGGCGCAGTGGCAGGATCCCCAAACAATGGATGGTTTCTGAGCACAGATAACCATCAGTGTGAGGCTACAGGAGCAGGTCTCGAATACAGCCCAGGCCTATACCATTCAGGGTCCTAAATACCAGCAGCACAGTCTTAAATTCAATCCATCGGTCTATAGGCAGTCAATGCAAAGAATGCAGGGCAGATAGCCTGTTTCAGTTGACTGTTAATTTATCATTCACTTTAGATCTCAGAGGATAGGTTCAAAAATAACTGCTTGTCATTTTGGTCAGAGAACAGACTCTGGACTGCCAGAGGATGTAAGTGAACAGCAGAGAATGGACCCTGGACTGCCAGAGGATGTAAGTGAACAGCAGAGAACAGACTCTGGACTGCCAGAGGATGTAAGTGAACAGCAGAGAACAGACCCTGGACTGCCAGAGGATGTAAGTGAACAGCAGAGAATGGACCACTCCGTTAGAACCTTTTGTGTACTTTTCTGAGGCAACCAAAGTTGGCCACTACCACGGACTGGATGCTGGTCTAGATGGACCACTGGTCTGACTCGCAATTCTTATCTTCTTAAACCAGGAGAGAGAGAGGAACCTCAGGCCCAGGAGCTAGATGCACCCTGTAACTAGTCGTTATACAGCCCCTTTCCAGTTCCTGTCCCCAAGCACTGAAAAACTGAGCTCACGGTAAGGGACAGAGATGAGGGCATGAACACAACGACAGATTCATGGCACATACCCATGATCTGGACCCTCCTCCTCCTGAGTGCACTCCATATGCATCCCTGCCTCCAACTTCTACATGGCCTTCGGAGCTTGTACTAAATATCAAAGGGGTCCCTGAGATGGAAAAGATTCCCATCCCTGTCCAACTCTTAGGGCACTTTCCATTATAGTTGCCTCTGGGGAAAAATCCGGACCTCATCTTCACTTGACCTCATCTTCTCCAGAAACTCTCCTGTTGTTGACCTCTCCTTTGACCTTTGTCCCATGTCCGACCATCACCTCACTTCCTTCAACCTCTCCAACTAACTCCCATCTTCTTCCCCTGCTCCACGTCCATTCCATGATTTGCAGGCTATCAAACCTTTAGACTGCTTCCTCTCTCTCCCCCCTCCTCCCTCCTGTCTTCTCCTCCTCTTCCCCTGACACTGCCATCTCTTCTCTTAACGCATCCCTCACCACGACCCTCGACTCTCTTGCCCCCCTGTTGACCCCGAAGACCCTGTCCTTGTCTCAGCCCTATTCGCTACCTCCATTCCTGCACCCAGTCTGCTGAACGCCTCTAGCACAAATCCCGCTCCCACCCTGACTTCCTCCACTATAAATTCTCCCTCTCCTCTGCTATCTCCCTGGCGAGGCAACACTACTATGCCTGCCAGGTTGAATCCTAATCTCATGACCCCCACCGCCTCTTCTCCACCTTTGATTCCCTTCTCAAGCCCTCCTGCCCCCCTCCACCCTCTTCCCTTTCTGCTCAGGATCTCGCATCATTCTTCACCTCAAAGATTGACAAGATCCGCCAGGACATTGGTTCCCACCCGTCTCTTCTCCTCGCTCCCTGACCACCCCTCCCCCCTCTCTCCTCTCATCCTTCCCTCCTGCCTCACTTGAGGAAATCTCCTCTTTGCTCTCTTCCTCCAACCCCTTCACCTGCCCGCCTCCTCACCTCCATTGCTCCCACTGTCACACACACCCCATTTTACATTTCATTAATTGCTCCTTCCCCGCCACCTTCAAGCATGCCACTGTCTCTCCCATCCTCAAAAAGTCCACCCTTGACCCCTCTGAACCCTCTAGTTACCAGCTGGTCTCTCTCCTACCCTTCGCCTCTAAGCTTCTGGAACGTGTTGTCTACTCCCGCTGCCTGGACCTCCTCTCTGCCAACTCCTCCCTGGACCCTCTCCAATCTGGCTTCCGCCCCCTTCACTCCACGGAAACGGCCCTTGCCAAGATCACCAATTATCTACTTGTCACTAAATCTAAGCGCTTTTACTCCATTCTTGTCCTCCTTGACCTCTCCGCTGCCTTCAACACTGTCGACCACTCACTCCTACTGGACTCTCTTTGCTCCCTACGCTTCTGCGGCTCTGTTGACTGGATCTCCTCCTACCTCTCTGACTGCTCCTTTAATGTGTCTCTACCCAATTCCAACTCCTCCTCCCTCCCCCTCTCGGTTGGGGTTCCCCAAGGCTCTGTCCTGGGCCCTCTCCTCTATCTACACCCTGTCCATTGGCAAACTCATTGCTTCCCACGACTTCCAATATCACCTTTATGCTGACGACACTCAACTCTCTCTCTCCACCCCCTCTCTCTCCCCTTCTGTCCAAGCTCGCCTCATCAACTGTCTCTCTGATATCTCTGCCTGGATGTCACAACATCAGCTCAAATTCAACATGGCTAAGACTGAACTCCTTATCTTTCCTCCCTACCCTTCCTCTCCCTTTTCCCTGTCCATCCTTATTGATGGGGTCACCATCCGCCCTGTTCCCCAAGCCCGTAGCTTGGACTTCGTCCTCGACATTCACTTTTCCTCTAAACCCTACATTGACTCTGTTGTCAAGTCCTGTCACTTCACCCTCCACAACATTGCTGAATTCACCCCTTTCTCTCTGTTTCCTCAGCTAAAACCCTTGTTCACGCCATGGTCATCTCTCACCTTGACTACTGCAACCTCCTCCTTGCTGGCCTCCCCCACTCTCACCTGTCCCCCCTTATGTCCATCCAAAACTCAGCTGCTAGGGTCATCCACTCAGCCCGTTGCTTTGACCACATGCAACCTCTCCTCGCTTCACTGGCTCCCCCTTCCCGAACGCATCCTTCACAAACTCCTGGTGTTCCCATACAAATCCCTTCACAACCTGGCTTCCCCTTACCTCTCAGCCCTAGTCTCCTTACAAACTCCTGCACGCACTCTCCGCTCCTCCTCTGCCCCCTCCCTCGCTCTCCCTGATCTCCCCTGCTCCCCTAACTGCCTTCATCCATTCTCCCTTGCTGCCCCCCATGCCTGGAACTCCCTCCCTGCCCACATTCGCCTTGCCCCCTCCCTTCGCACTTTCAAATCCCTCCTCAAAACCCACCTCTTCCTCGCCGCCTTTCCCGATNGAGAACAGACTCTGGACTGCCAGAGGATGTAAGTGAACAGCAGAGAACAGACCCTGGACTGCCAGAGGATGTAAGTGAACAGCAGAGAATGGACCACTCCGTTAGAACCTTTTGTGTACTTTTCTGAGGCAACCAAAGTTGGCCACTACCACGGACTGGATGCTGGTCTAGATGGACCACTGGTCTGACTCGCAATTCTTATCTTCTTAAACCAGGAGAGAGAGAGGAACCTCAGGCCCAGGAGCTAGATGCACCCTGTAACTAGTCGTTATACAGCCCCTTTCCAGTTCCTGTCCCCAAGCACTGAAAAACTGAGCTCACGGTAAGGGACAGAGATGAGGGCATGAACACAACGACAGATTCATGGCACATACCCATGATCTGGACCCTCCTCCTCCTGAGTGCACTCCATATGCATCCCTGCCTCCAACTTCTACATGGCCTTCGGAGCTTGTACTAAATATCAAAGGGGTCCCTGAGATGGAAAAGATTCCCATCCCTGTCCAACTCTTAGGGCACTTTCCATTATAGTTGCCTCTGGGGAAAAATCCGGACCTCATCTTCACTTGACCTCATCTTCACCAGAAACTCTCCTGTTGTTGACCTCTCCTTTGACCTTTGTCCCATGTCCGACCATCACCTCACTTCCTTCAACCTCTCCAACTAACTCCCATCTTCTTCCCCTGCTCCACGTCCATTCCATGATTTGCAGGCTATCAAACCTTTAGACTGCTTCCTCTCTCTCCCCCCTCCTCCCTCCTGTCTTCTCCTCCTCTTCCCCTGACACTGCCATCTCTTCTCTTAACGCATCCCTCACCACGACCCTCGACTCTCTTGCCCCCCTGTTGACCCCGAAGACCCTGTCCTTGTCTCAGCCCTATTCGCTACCTCCATTCCTGCACCCAGTCTGCTGAACGCCTCTAGCACAAATCCCGCTCCCACCCTGACTTCCTCCACTATAAATTCTCCCTCTCCTCTGCTATCTCCCTGGCGAGGCAACACTACTATGCCTGCCAGGTTGAATCCTAATCTCATGACCCCCACCGCCTCTTCTCCACCTTTGATTCCCTTCTCAAGCCCCCCTGCCCCCCTCCACCCTCTTCCCTTTCTGCTCAGGATCTCGCATCATTCTTCACCTCAAAGATTGACAAGATCCGCCAGGACATTGGTTCCCACCCGTCTCTTCTCCTCGCTCCCTGACCACCCCTCCCCCCTCTCTCCTCTCATCCTTCCCTCCTGCCTCACTTGAGGAAATCTCCTCTTTGCTCTCTTCCTCCAACCCCTTCACCTGCCCGCCTCCTCACCTCCATTGCTCCCACTGTCACACACACCCCATTTTACATTTCATTAATTGCTCCTTCCCCGCCACCTTCAAGCATGCCACTGTCTCTCCCATCCTCAAAAAGTCCACCCTTGACCCCTCTGAACCCTCTAGTTACCAGCTGGTCTCTCTCCTACCCTTCGCCTCTAAGCTTCTGGAACGTGTTGTCTACTCCCGCTGCCTGGACCTCCTCTCTGCCAACTCCTCCCTGGACCCTCTCCAATCTGGCTTCCGCCCCCTTCACTCCACGGAAACGGCCCTTGCCAAGATCACCAATTATCTACTTGTCACTAAATCTAAGCGCTTTTACTCCATTCTTGTCCTCCTTGACCTCTCCGCTGCCTTCAACACTGTCGACCACTCACTCCTACTGGACTCTCTTTGCTCCCTACGCTTCTGCGGCTCTGTTGACTGGATCTCCTCCTACCTCTCTGACTGCTCCTTTAATGTGTCTCTACCCAATTCCAACTCCTCCTCCCTCCCCCTCTCGGTTGGGGTTCCCCAAGGCTCTGTCCTGGGCCCTCTCCTCTATCTACACCCTGTCCATTGGCAAACTCATTGCTTCCCACGACTTCCAATATCACCTTTATGCTGACGACACTCAACTCTCTCTCTCCACCCCCTCTCTCTCCCCTTCTGTCCAAGCTCGCCTCATCAACTGTCTCTCTGATATCTCTGCCTGGATGTCACAACATCAGCTCAAATTCAACATGGCTAAGACTGAACTCCTTATCTTTCCTCCCTACCCTTCCTCTCCCTTTTCCCTGTCCATCCTTATTGATGGGGTCACCATCCGCCCTGTTCCCCAAGCCCGTAGCTTGGACTTCGTCCTCGACATTCACTTTTCCTCTAAACCCTACATTGACTCTGTTGTCAAGTCCTGTCACTTCACCCTCCACAACATTGCTGAATTCACCCCTTTCTCTCTGTTTCCTCAGCTAAAACCCTTGTTCACGCCATGGTCATCTCTCACCTTGACTACTGCAACCTCCTCCTTGCTGGCCTCCCCCACTCTCACCTGTCCCCCCTTATGTCCATCCAAAACTCAGCTGCTAGGGTCATCCACTCAGCCCGTTGCTTTGACCACATGCAACCTCTCCTCGCTTCACTGGCTCCCCCTTCCCGAACGCATCCTTCACAAACTCCTGGTGTTCCCATACAAATCCCTTCACAACCTGGCTTCCCCTGCTCCCCTAACTGCCTTCATCCATTCTCCCTTGCTGCCCCCCATGCCTGGAACTCCCTCCCTGCCCACATTCGCCTTGCCCCCTCCCTTCGCACTTTCAAATCCCTCCTCAAAACCCACCTCTTCCTCGCCGCCTTTCCCGATGCCTGTTAGAACTTTCCTTTCAATATCTGCTGTCTGCCCTCCCCGCAGACTCCTGCCTAACCGCAACCAAGCCAAGCACGTGCACCTGAGACTTCGCATCCACTTGAACATTATTTATCCCTTTTCTCCCCCCTCCGTGTCTATTAGATTGTAAGCCATAGGCAGGGACCGCGTCTATCTTATTGTTCTGTAACGCACCAGGTACACAGCTGTTGCTATACAAATGCTGATAATAAAATAATAATAATAATAATAATAAAAAAACACGTGCAGGTTTTGTAACATGCGAGTTTCCCTAAACTAAAATAGGCTTGCTTAGAGAACACTCACACAGCACTCTCGTAGAGTGGCACAAATGCATAATGAGTGAAATGTGTGAAATCGTAATGCTTCCTATGCTCCTTGAGGATCTCTTGTTCTCTGACACAAAGTGTTGGCTTGCAAGCATTTGACTATCAAGTAGCAATGGCACTGTAGGATTTGATCATCATGGAGCAGGCTTCAATCCATGATACATTTGTGTGTTTATTATTTATTTATTAGATTTCTATGCTGCCATTTCCACAAGGCTCAGGGTGGCTCACAATCCATAAAAAACAATTAAACACATTAAAATTCATACACAAAACCACCCTCCCCTCAAACTCCCATCCTCCCCCACAACCCCACTCAGAAAACCAACCAAACCCCACCTATCCCTGCCCGCCATATGCCAAAAAATGTTATTTCCGGTTTATCTGAGTAACCATAGAGATATGGCCAGAGAGTTCTCAAACAGGGACTCCCACCTTTGCTGTAAGCTCCATGCTACGTTCTGATCCATTGCTCACATGAATACCATAAGAGTATTCCTCCATATCCTTTGCATTGTGTGGGAAAGTTTGGAGGGAGAAAGGACCAGTGAAACGCACTGGAATCAGCAGTTGAGTAAATGCACAATATAAATACAGATTAAGGAACATTTGTTAAGTTTGCAAGGGGGACAGCATTGTGTGACTGTAGCTTCAGAGCGGAACATTTATGAATAGTAGTACAGAATATACACCAAATGTGAATTAAAGCTAATTTATAAAGGTGCTTCAATCTTAGCCTTAGCTTATGTTCACTACATTTTTCTCTGTTCTACTTTAACTAAGAGCAACTCACTTGAATGAATAAAACATAAGAAGAGATCCCTCCTGGTCTGAATACACTGCCTCAAATTGCTCTTCCCCAGAATATTAACAGTAAGAGTAATACTGCATTACCATTAATGACAGGCTCAAACTTATAACAACTAAAAACTCCACTTTCCCTCAAAGTTTGAGAAGCTGGATTTTATCAGAATCAGATTCCAAATTCTACAGCCTGGGCATCAATTGCCACCTATATATGAAAGGCTCTTTTTCATTTCAAATGAAAGCACTGTTTACATTTACAGCTATCTGTTCAGAAGCCCCACTTTTCTCATCCATGTCTCTATTTTCACCCTCTATTCTACTTCCAGACACCTCTACAATCTTCCTTGCCTACAAAGTAATTTCAGAGTAACCCAAGGTTCTGCTCACACTATATCCAGTTTCTAAATCCTGTGACCATGGCTTTCTTTAAAAGTCATTCTTCTCTAACCAACACCACTAACTAATGCTGTTTTTAGTACGGATTTCATGTCATTTTCATCATTGTTGTTGTTATCAAAATGTATTTTTTTCGCTATCATTATAACGACAATGTCATTTTTGTTGTCATTATCGATAATGATTTCAAATGAAGATTTTATGTTCATTATCGTTATCGATAATGTTTGGTCTCGTGATCTCGCAAGACCAAAAACCGGAAACAGTATTTCCATCATGTGTGCTGTGTGCGGTGGCGTGGTGTAGCTGTGCGTGTGGGGTTTGGTTTGTGCATGAGGATGGAAGGTGAAGGAAGCAGTGGTGGCGGTGGTAGGAAAAGGAAAATGAAGCTGATGAGGAAGGTCAGGGTGGAGGAGGAACAAATGGAGGCCCAGCCTGGACCATCTGATGAAGTGGTGGAGGTGGGCTCCTCACCAGAGGGGGAAGAGGGCAGAGGAGGTGCCACTGCTGCCAGGTTTGTAAAATTTATTTTTCTTTATTGTTCCATATAACTTCGAGGACAAAAAGAATACTATCCTTTAGAGCAATCTTGCTGGCGTGTGGGTGGTGGGCAGTGAGGCACAAACAGCAGGCATCAGCGAGTGGCAGTGGAGGGGCAGGATTTGCACGTGTCTTATTTCTGGGTCTGCTACAGAGAGAAGGGGGAGCTCTTCCAGCAGTCGGGCACAAGTCGCAGTACCCACCCAGTGACATGCCGGCCAGGGTCTCAACGTCCCAACAGTAGCACCCCAGGAAGGGCAGGATTTGTACGTGTCTTATTTCTGGGTCTGCCACAGAGGGACGGGTGGGCTCTTCCAGCAGTCAGGCACGAGCCGCAGTACCCACACAGAGATGTTCCGGTCAGGGTCTCAACTTGCCAACAGTAGCACCCCCGAAAGGGCAGGATTTGAACGTGTCTTATTTCTGGGTCTGCCACAGAGACAGAGAGAGAGAGAGAGCGGCTCTTTCAGCAGCAGCAGTCGCCAGAGTTTCAACTTGCAGACACTACAGCACCATAGGTGGTCATGGTGTACGTGGGAGAAAGGGAAAGAGGCGAGGAGGCAGCACTGCAGCACCATCCATCCACTTGGTGTGGGAGAATGGATATTGCTCTGGGAAGGACTAGAGGCATCACCATGAATGCATGATATTATGTAGGGGTTTATGTGTTTCTGTTTCAGAAAGGGTGATGATGGGACACCGCTGGTCCAGGCTCATCAAGGCGGATGTCTTAGGGCCAAACCAGGCCAATGAGGTCCGCGGTATGGAAATATTTCCATAAACCCAAAGGCAGATTCAAAAAAATGCAAGGTAAGGCACGGGGGCTGCAACAACAGGGAATGGCTTGCCCTATGACCTGTTAGTAAGTCCCCCACAGAGAGAGAGAATGGCCAGCGACCCATTTGTGGAGACAGAATTCAGGCAGGGCTTGATAGACCATTGGTCTGACACAGTATGGCACTTATGTTCCTATCTTTTTATGTTCGTTAGATCTGTGACAAAAAAATAATCAAACAAGGGGACGCAGGGGACCACGTCGGGGCTTATTGCCCATATTGAGACCGTCCACCTCATCAAGGTGATGCGGGATGTGTCTCAGGCTGGCAGGTGCAGGGAGGAATATCAGGCAGAGGAAGGCATGCCAGAAGAGGCACCATGTAAGTCCTTGCTCCTCCAAGGATTTTCCAGCCCCCCAGCAAGAGGAAACCCCCAAATCAAGGGCATTTCAGGCTTTATCACTTCGGAGGCCCACCAAAAAATGTATGTCAGGCTTCAAGGCCCACACCCAAAATGTTGAGGACAGGCTAGTGGAGCGATTTGAGGAGGTCCAAATCAGGGAACACCAGGTTGAGGCATACAAGGAGTACCTGAGGACTGAAAAGGATGCTCTTGAATTGTTCCGCCAGTATCTGGTGGCATGGAAGGCATCCACGGTGGGGGCACTGGACGTTGCGAGGCGACATGGGGCAGAGGTGGACGATGTGCCTGCTCCTTGGTCCCACGCACCATTGTCCCCTTTTCCCCACGTTCCGGGGGACAGGCCCACAAACACACACATTATTTTTCTATGTCTTTTTATAGTGTTAATGCTTGTTTTTTCAAAAGTTTTTATAAGAGTTGTATTTGTTACCAGCTGAGTTGACCTGTCCAATCTTTTATTCCCCTGTGCTTCTTCTGGCAGGTGGCAGAATCTTATTGTATACACAGCTTGTCAGATCCGTACCTGACAGCAGCAGCACATGTAGCATATTAGCCCCAAGATGTGCCAGCAGGGTCTCAACTTGCAGACAGCCACCCAAGAGGGGAAGGGCTTGTGTCTGTGTGGGTGTGTCATAGAGAGAGAGAGAGGCTGTGGCAGTCTGACAGAGGCATAAGCGGGCATCGGCAGGTGCACTGCCCACTCTCACAGAGAGATTGCCGCATGGGGGATATAATATTTTCTGAGGGGGTGCCAGAGAGAAAGAGAGAGAGGCTCTTTGGCAGCAGACGGTGGGTGCTGGTGGGCAGAGGGGCTCTTTCAGCAGCTGCAGTGGGCATCAGCAGGTGGCTGCAGAGTAGGAGGCTGGGGGGGCTGGCAGGTGGGCACCAGTGGCCACTGGCTAGTCGGGCACAAACAGCAGCAGCACCCAAATGATGGTTCTTGGGACTAGAGTGACTGCTTCTGGATGCAGTGGAATGGAATGACAGCCCCAGCTTCCACCCCCCCCCGTGACTGGAATGATAGTTCCAGAATCTTGATGATGGTTCCTGGGACTGGCATGACTGCTTCAGGTACAGTGGAATAACAGCCCATGGGTGTTGAATGATGTCCCTAGCATTAGTGCTTTGTTGGGCACACTTCAATCAATCAACGTGGGACTGGAGCAGCTGCTTCTTGATGCAGTGGAATGACGGCTTCCCATGAGCGGAATGATGGCCCCAGAACCCTGATGGTGTGTCCTGGTGCTGGAATGGCAGCTTCTGGATGCAGTATAATGACAGTCCCCCATGCCTAGAACGTAGGCCCCAGAACCCTGACGGTTGGTTCTGGGGCTGGAGTGGCACTGGCTGCTTCTTGATGCAGTGGAATGATGGCTCCTTGTCAGCGAAATGACGGCCCCAGAACCCTGATGATGGGTCGTCGGACTAGAGTGGCTGATTCTTGATGCAGCGGAATGATAGCCCCCCCAGGCCTGGAACGTAGGCCCCAGAACCCTGATGGTGGGTCCTGGGGTTGGAGTGGCTGCTTCTTGATGCAGTGGAATGACGGCTCCCCGTGAGCGGAATGACGGCCCTGACAGTGGGTCCTGGGGCTAGAATGGCAGCTTCTGGATGCAGTGGAATGACAGCCCCCCCATGCCATAACCCTGATGGTGGGTCCTTAGGCTGGAGTGGCACTGGCTGCTTCTTGATACAGTGGAATGATAGCTCCCCGTGAGCGGAATGACGACCCCAGAACACTGATGGTGGGTCCTGGGGCTGGAGTGGCATCTTCTGGATGCAGTGGACGGACAGCCTCCCGTGCGTGGAATGATGGCCCCAGAACCCTGACGATGGATCCTGGAACTGGAGTGGCTGCTTCTGGATGCGGTAGGATGACAGCTGCCCGTGAGCAGAATGACGGCCCCAGAACCCTGATGGTGGGTCCTGGGACTGGAGTACTTGCATCTGGATGGACAGCACCCCGTGGCTGGAACGACGGCCCCAGAACCCTGATGATGGGTCCTGGGACTGGAGTGGATGGCTGCTTCTGGATGCAGTGGAACGACAGCTTTCTGAGAGCAGAATTACGGCCCCAGAACCCTGATGACGGTTCTTGGGACTGGAGTGGTAGCTTATATCTGTTTGCAGACAGCACCACATGGGGAGCAGCCAGGGGCCAGGCATGCTTTTGTGCGGGGGTGTCAGAGAGAGAGAGAGAGAGAGAGACTCTGGCAGTAAGTGGCAGTGCCAGAGGAGGAGTATCGGAGGAGGAGGCAATCAGGCAGGTGGAAGCTTGGCAGCAGCAGCGGCAGGGCATGTTTCTGTGGGGTGGTGCCAGAGAGAGAGAGGCTCTCTGGCAGCGGACGGCGGTGTGTGGCATCAGAGGAGCAAGCAGTCGGGCAGGTGGGAGCTTGAGCAGGATGCACCTCTCTCTCTCTCTCCCCAGCCCCTCTCTCTCTCACATTCTAGCAGCAGGGAGCTTTTCTGTCTCTCTCTCGGTCTCTCTCTGGTCATGTACGGAGGGTGATAGCATGGGCAGGAGCACGTCTGTCTGTCTGTCTGTCTGTCTCTCTCTCTCTCTCTCTCTCTCTCTCAAGTGTGCCCACACCCTCACTCTGGGTCCAAGGCCAGCTCAGGGAAACCCAGCAGCAGCAGGTTGACCTTGAGGAACAGGAGCTGCTCCACCAACCCAACGCCCAGCCTTGAACAGTGGAGACTCACTATGTCCCCTGCCGCTGAAAACACCCATTCGCTGGGCATGCTGGTTGGTGGGCAGGACACTAGTTCCTGTGCCACCCTGGTCAGGGCCTGCCATATTTTCCCCTTCTCTGTCCAGTACAGAAGGGGATCGCTACTGAGATCCACCACCGGCTCCTTGAGATATTTTGCCACTGCCTGCTCCGCAGTGTCAGGCTCCTGCTCCCTCTGCCTGCTGCTGCTGCTGCCAACTTCCTCCCCAACTGCATGTGCCCACACTGCCTGCCCTGGTATGGTCCACTCGGGGTGGCTGATGGCCGAGGAGCTGCTGCTGCTCCTCGGAGTGCTTTGCCCCTCCTGGCTGCCCTGCTGCTGCCGCTGTATGACCCTCTCGACTGCCCGCGCTCTCTCCACCAGAGCATGCATCCTCAGGGTGAAGTCTGCCATGCAAGCTGGCACGCTCGCCTTTACCCTGGGGTCCAGCATGGTGGAGAGGACGTATACCTCCTTCTAAATGAGAGGGTCAAAACCCCTGCTCAGCCCCTCTTTCAACTTTTGTACCAAGGCCACCACCTCTGGTACAAGCTGCCGCTCCACCGCCCCCTGCCTTGGTCCCTCAGGAAACCTTCCATCCTCCTGATGAGACTTCGGACCAGGGGGGTTACCTTGCTCAGGGTGGCTGTTGCCGCACTCAGGCTCTCCGTCACATCCTTAAAGGGCTTAAGGACGAGCATGGCCTGAGCCATCGTTGTCCACTCATCCCGCCCGAGTGGCCTTTCCACCCCAATCTCCCCCTCTGAGGCTACCTGATGCAGGACCCGCCTCTGCTCCACCAGACGCTCATCATGCTATAAGTGGAGCTCCACCTGCTGCTGACATCCTACACAAGGCAGGGCTCCTACGTCCCCAGCTCTACCTGCTTCTCCCTCAAGAGTTGACCACCCTTCACGCTCTTGTTAAAGTACCCCGTAATCTTCCTGCCCTTCTTGATTAACAGGGTAAGGGGGCTGCTGCTGCACTCTTCTTCCTTCTCCCCCAGGTCCAGGGCATCCCTCACCACATGATGAAGGGTGTGGGCAGTGCCGGGGATGTGCTGGAACCCGCCATCCTGCACTGCCTTCTTCATGTCCGCAGCATTATCAGTTACCAGGAAGCCCCTGGCAAATGGGGCTTCCTCCTTTAGCCACCCCTCCACCATGGTTTTCAAGGCTCCCCTTATGTTGACAGCAGTGTCTCTCTCGTAAAACAACTAGCCGTGAAGCAGGGCCCACCTGTACCCTGCCCACTCACCCCTGCCGCCTGCTGCTCCTCCTCCTGCCACCTGCAGCTGCCACCAGTGAGCAGTCAGGGCCAGGTAGGCAAGTTGTGCACTTCAGCTGATCCAAATGTCTGGTGAAATGCACAACTGCCCCACCTGCCCTGGCCAGTTGCTCCCTCACCTGTTCCCTGGCTGCCTGATACAGGGAGGGCACCACCTGCCTGCTGAAGGTGGTGTGTGAGGGAAGCTCGTACTGCGGTGCCAACAGCTGGCAGAATCTCTGGTCCTCCACAATGTTGACTGGCTGGTCATCCAGGGCAATCATCTCCCGTACCCGCCTGGTGATCTTGATTGCCACTGGATGATGCACTCCGCCACGCCCCAACTGCCCAAACCCCAGATCCTCCATTGTGACCTGATGACGACGTTGCTGCTGGGGAGTTCGAGATGGGACCTGCTGCTGCTGTCTCTCCTTCCCCTTGCCATGAGCAGAGGGGAAAGGTTTGCAGCAGCAAAGCCCTATGCCAGGTCCTCATGTGGGAATTCATCCCATTGTTACTGAGATTCTCCTTATTCCCACAGCACACTACCTTCCCACAGTAACGGCAGGCCACCTGGGGTGCCCTGAATGTTTCATGCCATCGCTGGGGGCCACTGCCTTTGTCCCCAGTAGGGCCACAATAGGATCATCATCATGACCAGGAGTCTCCTCCATCTCCCCTCACTGCTGCCCAGCTCCATGACACCACCCATGCTGAAGCTGCTGCTGTTTCCACCTTGCTGCAGCATGGGAGGAGAGGATGCCCTGCTGCTATTTGCTGAAGCTGGGCTGCTGCTGCTGAAGTGCAGAAGGATGCCCTCAAATACATCCTCTCCTAAATCCTCAAAATCCCTGGGGAGGGGGGTGTCAGAGGGAGAAGCCTGCCCAGGAGAGGTGGTTGCCCCTGCACCACTCCCAGCAACAGCACCCACATCATCATCATTGCTGGGGCTCCCCATACGAATATCTTCTGCTGCCCCCAGTGAAAAATCATTGCTGGCCGTGCCAGCTGCTGCCAGTGCTTCAGGAGGGGGACTGTAGTGCTGCTGCTGCACACACACACTCCTTGCCCTTGCCGTCCTCCTCCAGTGCCACTGCTACTAGTGGAAGGCTGGGGCTCCCTGCCTTCCACATATGCCACTGCTGAGATCTCTGCTGCAGCCTGTTCCCCTGAGAAGACCTGACACCTTGACATAAACAAATTAGGTCTCTTCAGCACTGCCAGCAGTGGCAGAGGGCTTGCCAACTCGCCCACACCCTTGCCCTCTACCAGGGCCACCTGTCCCAGAGGCTGAACTAGGAGTCCTTCCCTTTCTCACTGTCTAATATACACACAATCGCACAGGAAAAGTAATAATGATATATACATAAAACCTAACCTAGCCCTACTATCCTAAAATCCTAGTATAATAAAATAGACTAGCCTAAATACTAGAGGTGCGCACCAGAGGCCCATGTCGTTTTGTTATTTAAAATCTATCATTTTAGTTTTCATAAATATCAAATTGTTGTTTTTGTTTTTGCTTTTGTTTTCCATTGGTTTAAATGGAAAACCCATTTTCATCTGTAATATTTTTGTTTGTCACTATATTTGGCTGGAACGTGGAGTAATTATACCTCCAATGGAAGGCATTATGTGTACCAAATTCCAAAAAGATTGGATAAAGGAATCCAACATAAGAAGCAGTTGAATTAATTTATTTTGCAAAAATCTTCATATACCTTCTTAGGTGTAACTTCTTTGCCTCACATTTAATGTAGGCAACATGGCAAGTGTATATCCCTTCCCGTATCTACTATCTCTGCCAACTTTCTGAAGGATTGGATAAAGGGTCCTGGTGGTATAAGCAATTAACTTATATATGTATGTCTGACTAACATCTTTGTAGTCCAACCAGTGTACATGAAATTTGGCAGGGATCTATATCACCCTTTCATGATCAGCTCTGCCAAATATCAGAAAGATGTGATAAAAGGTCCCAATTTTATATGCCTGCACAGCATATGCAGAGAAGGAGTCTATGCCAGGGATCCTCTTACATGTCACTGTGGTATAAGATCGGTTTGTGATGCCAATTGGCCAGAGAAATGTCAACCAAATAACCTCATTCTGTGCTGTGACCATCCCAACATCTCTCCCCCGCTTGTTACTGGGAACTCAGAAGCATCTGTTTAGGAAAGAGCCAATAGAGATTCTCTTATGTCCTCTGTCATAGTGCTGCCGGATGTGATTGTGATAACTGGCCAGCCTGGATGTGTAAACTATGGGTGAAAACAGACATGATGCTAACCACCCTTTAACCACCCTTGGTGGTTATTTAATGCATGTTGCAGGGCTGTATTGGTGCCCTATGCAGCCCTGAAACATGCATAAATGACCACCAAGGGTGGTTAAAGGGTGGTTAGCGTCATGTCTGTTTTCACCCTATGTCTCCTGATTGCTGGGATGCTATTCCCAAAGTCCCAGTTATGTCCCTTCTATGTCCGCCTGAGGGGCGCCCCTTATGTCTGCCTTGAAACCACTACTGATAGGTCCTGTAAAGCTAGAAGCATGCAGTAATTGGCCAGTGAATGTGTCGGTCAGTCTTTTGGGTTGCTTCACATCCTCCCTCCTACAGTTGCTCTCCTCCTGTCATGCCAGGTGCCTGCCTCTGACTGGCACTGCATGTGCTGCTATTTATCTGAATAATGGTCTTCAAGGGTACAACTTCAATTGCTTATAAAATTGGGTCCCTTTATCAAATTGTCTTGTAGTTTGGCAGAGATGACAGGGAAGGTATGTGATACATTCCGGCCAAATATTTTGTAAACAGGATGGAATATACAAATGTTACAGCTGGAAATGTATGTTCAAGTTAATGTCTTCTACCATCAGGACACTTCATCCAATCCTTCTGAGAATTGGCAGGTGTGTTAAGCCTGTGGAGGGACATGATATTCACAGGTTTCATGCAAATTAGATGCAAGATAAAGAAGGTGTAGCCATGAATGTGTATGGAGCTTTTCTTAAAAATCACAACATTCAAATGCTTCTACAATCTGTTCCCTTTATCGAATCGTTTCAGAAATTGGTACACATAATGCCTTCAACTGGGGGCACAAGCACACCAAATATCACCACAATTGAAGAAGAAATGAAAACGTTATAGCCAGAAATACGGTTTCCAGTGTTTTCCCCTTATTTCAAAAACAAAATGTTGTTTTCATTTCTATTTTCGTTATTTTTGTTGTTTTCGTTATTGCAATAATGATAATTGTTATTACAATAACGTTTTTGTTATTGTAATAACAAAAACATGCACACCCCTAATTGTTAGATGAGACACGCTCTCATAGGTCCACCCATCCCACACACATCCAGACAACCATCTAAAGGCGGCGGGGGGGCACTCCTATGACCCACGCACCACCCACTCATGCCTACGCATGGAGCATCAGGAGGGAAATCTGGGATGCTCCGTGCGGGGACAGGCCAAACCGTGCATAAGTAGGGGCGCACATCCATCCCTGGACTGTTTACTGCCCCACATCCACACGCTGGATGTGCATGGACACTCCATGCTGCACACATGGACCCCCCCACCCCCCTATGTAAAAATGGCCTAAAACTCCACTCTCGGTCCTATGTATGAGTCACCTTGAGTCACTTATTAATTCTTCTATCTGGCCTCATTACTTCTAAGTTCACCCACTGCTTTCTATCCAAAGTTATGTTGTTAAAGTCACCTTCCTCTCTTCTGCTCAGATCATGTCACCTCTCTCTCCCATCTTTAAATCCCTTTATCATCATCTTGTCTCTTGGCATATCAAATTCAAATTCTTTGTCCTCACCAGCAAGGCCCTACATGGCTCTGCTGTCATCACTTCTATCTGTTCTCACTTCCCCTGCTCCCCAGTCTCATTCCTACATTCTTCCCAGTCCCTTTCATTATACTCCTTCCCTTCTCTAATATTTCTGCTTCTCATCATTTTTCCTTCTCTTAGTCATGCCCTTAATATATAGACCACTCTTCCTGTCATCCTCCAACAAGCACCTTCTTTTCATCTTTAACCTCTCTTTTCAAGCAATATCGCTTCTCTTCCCAATAGTAATCCTCTCATCCCGCCCCTCAATTCTATATTTCTTGCCAAGAATCCTCTACAATACTTTCTTTTTCTGTCTTGTGTAGAAGAAACCTTCAGTGAGAAGGAGCTTACGTTAGCCATGCTTGGGAAGCAAATTTGGGGTGCTTTATACATATTTTACAAAACTTTTAATAGCTACAGACCCCCCCCCCCCCACTAAGACTTCGGGGATTTATTTATTTTTAATTAGATTTTTATTTAAATTTTTAGATAGCTTATATTTTGAGTTTTTATTTTCATATCTTCTATCTATGTATACTTATTTTATGTTGGTACCCACCCTGAGCCTATGGGGAAGCCTGGGATAGAAATCCCAATAAATAAACAAAACAAATAAACCTCCTTAATGGAGGGTAATGAGACAAATGCTAAAGTATTTACTAATTTCATTTCTAATGAGAAATTTTCCTTACTGTTTATTAAGAGGATGCAAGAACTGTCAATTCCAAGGTTCTCTGAATTATACAGTAATGTTAAAAACTGCCTTTATACAGGCATAAAATGTTTACTACACATGTCATTGTGCAAAATTATACTTCGCTGAGCTAGTAGAAGAGACAAAAGGAAATTCTCTTACTCACCAGTTTTCCTGGGACACTTTGCTCTAAGGATGCTATTAGTATGTCCAGATTCCCAGGACAGGCAATGGTTTTTGTTCCACAAACACCTTATTCCTGGACCAGCATTTTTACAGAGATCTTCATCTCTGAAGGCTTCACAGTTTGGAGGCTTGTACACCAGGATGTCATTCAGCAACACACTTGAGAAACCCCCAAATACGTACATAGACCTATAGAGAAATTGAAGTAATCAGATTTGTTTATATAGTAAAATGTTATTAAAAACCATACCCTCTTCTTAATATATTTATTTACTTATTTTAATTTCTTACCCCACCCTTCTTGCCAAAGACAGCTCAGGGTGGCTTACAATAGTAAAACACAAAGAATACACATAAAACATAAATACACAAAACATAAAACACCTCACAACCCGACACCATCCCCCAACCCTTTTCCACCCCAACCCCCCTATCTCCTGACTCACCCTTTCCCTTCACAACTCTGCCTCTGCCCTAGCCCCCACTGTCAAATGCCCTTATGAATAAGTTTTACACTGCCTCTTAAAGGTGCTCAAGCCTGGGCATAAACAAACCTCCCGGGGGAGGGAGTTCCACAGCTTCAGGGAGGTGGCAGAGAACACTCTCCTCGCTGTGGATGCCAAGTTAAAACTGGTACCGCCAGACATCCCCAGCCGACCACAGAGGACACGATGGGATATGGGTGGATGGGCAATCTGCCAGAAAAGTGGGTCCCAAGCCATTTAGGGCTTTAAAGATCAAAACCAACACCCTGAATTGTGCCTGGAAGACAATAGGAAACCAGTGCAGACATTCCAGGAGCAGCAGCGGGTCCAGACGCACTCCAAGGCTGTGAATCTGAGTGACAGGGGAGGGAGGAGATGGACCCCATCAATACACGGAGTGCCAATGTCCACCAAATGACAAGGCCAACCAACCATCACCAACCCAGTCTTGTCAGGATTCAACCTCAGTCAACTCACCCTCATCCATTCCCCACAGCAGCCAGGCAATGGGTAAGTAAGCACCAAGACTGTAGGACCTGGGTCAGATGAAAAAGAGAGGTAGAGCTGGGCATCATCAACATACTGATGACACCTCATGCCAAACCTCCTAATTAGGGCTGTAGCGGAATGTCGCAGCGGTAGAGATTTCCGCCAGAAACAGCGTTTCCGCAATTAGTGGTATGGCGTGGCAGAGGCTTTCATTCCGCTAGTTTTATTCCGCTACTTCCACAGGCTTCGCAAAATAGCGGAAACATGACATTTTCGCTACTTCCGCCAGCGCCACAAAATAGCGGAACAGCGGTTTTTCGACAGTTTCCACAATTTTTCCGCAATTCCGCAATTTGCAGAATGCCAGCGGAATTAGTGGAATGTCCGCAGAAAAGCCGCGGTGTGGCGCGGGCAATTCCGAAATGGCGGAATGGAATTGCGGTGCGGTAACAACTGCTGCTGCATCAGCCCTACTTAATGATCTTGCCCAGTGGCTTCATATACACATTGAACAAGAGACAATATGGAAGCCTGTAAGACCCCACAAGGGAGAACACAGGGTGATGACAAACAATCGCCCATCACCATCCACTGAGACCTCCGACAAGAAGGAGTGAAACCACTCAGGAGCGATCCCATGCACCCCCACCAGGTCCCACAGTCAAGTCAACACCACCTTGTGATCAACAGTGTCAAAAGCCACTGATAGATCTAAAAGGATCAACAGAGTTGAATTCCCTCTTTCAATCTCCAGTCACTGACCAAGACCACAAGTGCAGTCTCCATGCCATGCCCAGGACGAAAGTCAGACTGAAAGGATTTCAGGAATCCGATAGCATCCAGATGGACCAGTAGCTGACGTGCCACCACCCACTCAATAACCATTCCTAAAAAGGGAATGTTAGAGACAGGCCAATAGCTGGCAATGGAGTCAGCGTCCAAAAATAGTTTAAGCAGAAGTCGGACAATCGCCATTTTAAGCGAGTCCTACTTCCTGCCCTCCCAAAGGGAGGTATTAACAACCCCAGCCAGCAATAGGTCTAATGTTTTCTCTAGGATGTGCATGGATATGATTCACAACTGGTGGCCACACAACCCCAAGCAAATGCTCCACATCGGTGGGCAATACCAACTGAAATTGATCCAGATAAAAAGGACAAGGCTGTACCTCCCCACAGCCCCAAACTCTGACTCTGCCATAGAAAGGGTTGCGCCAAAGTCGTGGTGAAGGTGAGCGATTTTGTCTGCTCATATTTAGTTACCTTCAAACTTATTTTTTAATACACACACACACACACACACACACACACACACACACAGAAAAACTGTATAGAGACTGCAAATGGATGATAGGGAGATGCAGCAGAGATTGTACAAGGCGCGGTTCTCTGAGAGTGGTTTAACAGTAACAAAAACAGCAGAGCTAGATGTCTAGGCATCAGGAAAGAGACCTATTCAAAGATCAATTGTCTTTGAGCTAGAAGATGCCAAGGACAAATAGCAGCAACTAGAAGGATGGATGTTTCTGTTTAGCAGCAGCAAATTTCTAGTGTAATCCATTACTTGAGATGGAGAAACATGGGGCTTGAGATCACACAGAATTAAATGATCTTAAGAATCAATCCATATTCCTCCAACTGTCCCCAGAGATTCAGAGGGTGTTAGCAGATATTGTTCCAACTTTAAACATGCTTGTTATGTCAGTGTGTGAGAACACACATGATTAACATGGTTTCAGATTTGAAAAATTGTGACTAGGACTGAGACAAGAGCAAGCGTCCCGTTCCACCAGGGACACTTGCAAGTGCCCATTAATACTTCATCAGTTTCCGGTGATTCTGATTTTTTGCCATTTTTTTCTGTCATTTTTGTCACTTTCTGGGAATTTTATGCCAGTTTTACACAGCACTTCTATGGCAATTTCCACCACTTCCCCGGTGCTTAGCCAGTAGGTTTTCATCTCCACTGCAGCCATGGGTGTACGCAGACCACACACGGAGCTTGGGACCACCCATAGCAGCCCTGTTCAACTTGCAGAAAATAACGGGAAATGGCAAAAACAGCAGGAAAGTCAGTAAGTTTCTGCATCATGTGAATCTCGGCCAATGCCGTGCTTCCAATAGGAACAGCACTTGCCAAAATATCTTGCTTCAGGCCTCAATGTGGACAGCGAGTAGCACCTGTTATCTGCAAACTCTCAGTTGACTGTAACCAAACCAAGAACGTGTACCTGGGCTCTAGCATCCTCATTAATGCTGCATCCCTTGTCTCTCCCTCTGTTCTCCCCTTCCCTGTCTCCCCTCCCCCTGTCTTTAGATTGTAAGCTCTCGAGCAGGGACCATGTCTATCTTATTCTTTGTAAGAGCCAGGTACATCGCTGGCGCTATATAAATGCTAATAATAACAACATCTAAAGAAATGCATAGCCTTGCTACTGGTTTGGGGACATCCAGGGGTCATAGACATGTATTTTTGTGAAGGGCCAGTCTGCTTCCTGCAGATCTCCATGGTGTTTCTAGTGAGTGGGACGGCAGGGTAGAAGAACAAAAAACAAACAGATGGGGAGAGTGAGGGGAAAGGGCTAAGAAGGTGCTTTCAGAGGGAGTGAGGGAAAGGGGCTGGGGAGAAGAAAGCTGGATGATCTTTGGAATTAAGCTTTTCCCACACAATCCCAAGAGTTTCTATTCTGGAGCTGCCAGCCTTTTGCCCATCTGGAGACAGTTTCTGTGACCCAAAAACAGGTGTGTTGAACCATGGGATATCATCGAGACATAGCTGGTGGGAGGAGACTCTCAGATGGCCTCAAACATGCAGCAGCATAAACATCGGTTCAGCCAGTCATGCACCTAGGAAGGCATCCTCGATTTCAATACAGGATGGGTTTTTCAGTGTTTATAGCTACACCTTCCAACACGCAGATTATTGACTTGACAAACCACAAGTGTTAGCTCCAACACTGCTCCCTTTTTATGCTAAAAGGCTTCAATAGCAGCATAACATCTGATGAAAATGTGGCTCATTCTTTCCTTCTAACTAAAATGAACTATAAACAGGAGTTCTTGAAGGGTCAGAGTCTGAGACATGTGAGTTAAGAATCAGAATCTTCTGAGTTAAAATTATCACTACTTGTGAGAAACCAGTAGCTGCATTCTTTCATTATGAGCAGTCCTTCTCTGCTGATGAAATATTTTTTATGGAATTCATTAATGTATTTTAAGTGCTCTGGATACAGAGTTTTTCAACTGGTTATAAATTTGCATTAAGGAACAATTATTTTTAATTATTTCTGTATTCAGCTGCCATGTTCACTGCATTCTAGCTGCACTGCAGCTGCACCTGTAGCTGACGTGCCAGATTTGGCACTATCACCCTTTTCTCTCTGTCTCCTCTGCCAAAACCCTTGTTCATGGCGTGGTCATTTCCCCCCTCGAATACTGTAACCTCCTTCTCACTGGCCTCCCCCGCTCTCCCCTTTCTCTCCTTATCTCCATCAAAAACTCTGCTGCCAGGGTCATCCACCTCACCCATCACTTTGACCACGTGCAGCCCCTCCTCTCCTCTCTTCACTGGCTCCCGCTTCCTGAACGAATCCTGCACAAGCTCCTAGTCTTCACCTATAAAGCTCTTCACAACCTTGTTCCCCCTACCTCTCTGCGCTAATTTCCCTCCGTACTCCAGTCCATGAACTCTGCTCCTCCTCTGTCCACTCTCTCGCCCTCCCACGCCTCCCCTGCTCCCCTAACCGCCTTTGTCCCTTTTCCCTCGCTGCCCCCCATGCCTGGAACTCCCTCCCTCCCCACATCCGCCTTGCCCCCTCTCCCTTCTTACCTTCAGATCCCTCCTGAAGACCCACTTCTTCTGCTCTGCCCTCCCTGACATTTTGCTCCCCTCACCTAACTCCTGCTGATACCCTCCATCCAGTACAATCTGTTACCTGAGGTCTGTGTAGTCATATCCCCACCACATGGACCAACCAGTCATCATTCTTGATGTAACCAAGCCAAGCGCGTGCACCTGGGACCTCGCATCCTCGTGAATGTTACACCCCTTGTCTCTCCCTCTGTTCCCCTTCTTTCATCTCTCCCTCCCCCCGTCTCTCAGATTGTAAGCCCTAGGGCAGGAACCGTGTCTATTCAATTACTTTGTAAAGCGCCAGGTACATTGCTGGCGCTATATAAATGCTTGCTAATAATAATAATATTGCAACCAATGGCTCAAATATAGATATGATTATATATATATATATATATATAAAAACACTTTTCAGATTGAATTTTGAATACGCCCTGAAGATGATCATAAGGTCAAAACATGTTGGATATAGAATTATTTCTAATCAGTCTGAACACACTTGGATTCAAGGTTCTAGTCTTGCCTTAGCCAGAAAACCACTGGGCACCTTGCGCCAGTAGCATTATTCTCTCAGCTACTCTACCTCACAGGGTTGTTGTGAGGATTAAAAGTTACATTAAATTGCTGTATGTAAAGCACTCTGAGTGCCATGACAGGGGAGTGCTATATAAAAATTATTACTATTATTAATAATAGTATTATTATATTTATTATTATATTATATTCTGGGACTCTTCTTTGAAGAACATTGGACATTATTTGATTATTATGTATATATTTATGCTTGTTACTCAAATGTGCCTATAGTTCATTTGAACTACTTACTGGATTGTACTTGCTTTGTATTACTAAGAAAAACTGTATTGTTTCTTGTTCTTTTTTGTTTTTGTTTCTGGATATCTGAGGCCTGTTAAGCCAAGGTTACCTGATATTCCCCCATATTGTTTGTTGTTGTTATCTGTATAATATAACCATTTCTTTTTTTAAATGTCAAGTAATATTCATGCAGAAAGGCTCAAAAAAGACATTATCAGCAACACACAACTTAGGGTATTTTCAGACGTTACAAGATCACGCTCAACCACAGACAATACCCTGTGGTGGGGAATGGTCCCGTAACATCTGTTTGATGCCCACCAGATGTTCACCACAGTGAACTTTCGGCAGGAATCAAAATAACCACGCTTTCGAGGATGGTCCAGGGACCATCACCGAAAGCATGGTCAAAGTGATTCCCACCGGGGGTGAACACCCGGCAGGAATCACTTTTTGCACCCAACAGACGTGATGTTACCACGCTCAACTATGACGGGATTCACCGTGGTTGAGCGTGGTAACGTCATGCCACCGCCGATTCCGGGCCACGTTCAATACCCCGGAGGGCGGGCGGCCTCGGGAGCATGGGAGGGCGGGGCTGTGCGGCTGCACGTTGGGCCGCGCAGCACCCCCCCCCCCCCCGATTCCCCACCGGGATCGGCCGGCACATCTGCTAGCCGTGACAGTCAGATTCCAGCGGGGAATCAAAAGGGTGATTCCGTGACGGGGCCAATGCCACCCCGTCACGTCTAAAATCACCCATACTTACACACTGAGATAACTTAAAGTGATTAATCATTTATGTAGCGCACAATCCTTGGCACTATAAAATCACCCGTGCTATCAGCAATGAGCACATACAAGGGGCCAGATTATTCATACCTGCGGTAAAACATATAGTACTTTCGGTGCAGAGACAGGAAATCTCTTGGCGTTCCTTGACACAATTTCCTATAAATTCTTCTATCACAGGAGTATTTGATATATGTGTCTATCTATCGAAGAAGCAAAGAGGTTGGGTGCCCAAGCTCAACTAGTCTCAGGAGTATTTTTTTTGCCAGAGGCCATAGCCATTGACAACGGGGCCATGTTTCCATAGTAGATGAAGAAGGGTTTGCATCACTTGCTCTATAATAGGACTTCTCTAAACAATAGATGCACCTTTTAGGGTGAAAACAGACATGACGCTAACCACCCTTTAACCACCCTTGGTGGTCATTTATGCATGTTTTAGGGCTGCATAGGGCACCAATACAGCCCTGCAACATGCATAAATAACCACCAAGGCAAGGGTGGTTAAAGGGTGGCTAGCGTCATGTCTGTTTTCACCCCCAGTCTCTCCATGGAAAAGATTATTTGATTGGTCTAGGGTATTGTAGATTTGGCACATTACCGCCTTTGGCAATACTGCCAACATTTCCGTGGTTATCTTTGACCCCTAATTCCGATTACAATTTAAAAAAAAAAAAAAAAAAAAATAAATCCCTGAGATGCTCACAATTTTGTGACTAAAAACAATGAAAGAATTGATCATGTTGGCCAAAATTTTTACTTCTAAGAAAGCCAGAATGACACACATTGCACTCAAATGACAATGGGTGAAAACAGACATGACGCTAACCACCCTTTAACCACCCTTGGTGGTCATTTATACAAGTTTCAGGGCTGCATAGGGCACCAATACAGCCCTGCAACATGCATAAATAATCACCAAGGGTGGTTAAAGGGTGGTTAGCGTCATGTCTGTTTTCACCCAGTATTAAACACACTAACTGTAAAAACCACTAAAGTCAATGTGGTCTAACTACATTGTGGCTCCTTTCAGGGACAGGTCACTGGAAGCACATTGCACCTGTGCTTTACAGTCTGCAGTGGCTACCTATAGATTTCCAGGGACAATTCAAGGTGCTGGTTTTAACCTTTAAAGCCCTAAACATATGGGCCCCACATATCTGAAGGACCACCTTCCCTACCATGCTCCACCATGACCCTTGCAGTCAGCCCAGAGCACGCTCTTGCAGGTTTGAGCTACCAATCTAGTTCAGACAAGGGCCCGCAGAGAGGCGTTCTCTGTTGCTGATCCAATATTGTGAAACTTCCTTCCCCAGGAGGTTCGTCAGAGCCCTAGCCTCAGCATATTCTGGAGGCAGTGTAAAACCTTTGTTTTTGGCAAAGCATTTGACAGGAGGAGATAGGGGCTGGGGTGGGGTGGGTAGGTTTAGGGGTGAGGGTAGGGTTTTAAAGGGATTTCAATGTATTTTGTGTTTAATACTGTACGCCAGCCTGAGCCTTTGGAAAGGGCAGGGTAAATTTTGAATGAATGAATAAATAAATAAATAAATAAATAAATAAATAAATAAATACACACAAAAATACAGATTCATTGTACTTATGGAAAGAATATGTAAAGTCACTCTTAAGGGCTGTTATTCATGTTAATAAGCATCATCAATTGTATATCACAATAAGACATTAGACAAATTTAATCGTCAAGATTATTATTTTCTTCAACAAAAATGGTTTGAGTGATTTAAAATATGCTTTACTTACCCATTACTGACAACTGCAGAGTGCCCAAATCTGTTCACATCACGATGAAGATTAGGTTTTGGCAGAATCCTCCATTCATCACAAGCTAAAATGAACAAAACAAAAAATATATTTCCTGTAGTTACGTTTCAAAAATGTCAGCACAACAAATTAATTGCCAAAATGGAAACAGAACCAAAAGGGTTATATATAAAAGAGAACAACGTTGATACATATCTTCAACTGCCTTGTTTTACAATGTTAATATATAGCAACCACTCGAACCAGAAACCTTTTCAGCCCTAAGATATGGGAGGCGAGTGACATGGGAGGGTATGCTACGACACCTCTTTGAGAGGGGGTACGGGCATGGAAGGAACGGTGGTATTTATGCCACAACTTCTCATTGCATAAAACCAGAAGTGACAGCGGCACAGTGGCAATCATGGTCACGTCAGACCGGGGAATTAACCACAAATGACCTCGGCCGCAGAGTCGCCCCATCCCCCATGCTGTACCCAGCACCCTGTCCTCCACCATGAGTGGCAGCCATGGTGGGCAATCACAGACCGCTGTGGTAGCCCTGATCCGAGATGGGTCACGGCAGGTCAGAACATACATTCTAACCAGCAGTGTCTCACTTTTCCCTGAATTAACCCTGGTTGGGGGAGGCAGTAGCACGGACTGTGATTTTGGCACTTTGCACAATATCAGTCTGGGCTAGATGCTGACACACACAGGGTCAGTCCAAGCAAACATCGGTGGGCCAAGCACAAACGTAACAGCAACCTGCAGGCCGCAGCAGGACAAAGCTGCCCAGAGCAGGTTACTGTCACGTTTGTTTTTACCCTATGAGTGACAGGGGTGTTGGGCACGGGGAGCGGGGAATTTGTATGGAGGATTCAGAGTGCAGTGAAAGGAGTTGAGGTTGAGTGGACTGTTTCTTGCAGCTGTTTTATTGTATTTTATAGGGGCTGATAATACTTGAATTAATATAATTAATTAACAGAATTGTTATTGTTTTAAAATGGGAGAAGGGGAATGTGAAAGAGATTTGGGATTGGGTGGGTGGGAATGCTAATTATATTTTTATCCTTTGTAAGCCACCCTGTTTCCTTGTAGGAGAAGGGAAGCATATAAAACAAACAACAATAATAGTGTTTTTATACTGCAAGCATTTAATTATACTGGCATACTTCTTTAAAAAATATATATTTTTCTACATGGTAAGTCCATTTTTTAAAATGTCAGTCAACAATATAAACTGCCTAAATGGAAAAGTGATGTTAATTTTCTTTCTAGCATAAACACTGTAAACATTAGCAAAGATGACTAGAAAAAAGAGTGGATAAAATATTAAATAAAAATTTAAAAAGCATCAAAGTATCATTGTAAGGCATGGAACTTCAGTACCTTTGAAAAAATTACCCACTGTCTTTATGGTTGAAGCTAGAGGACTCCTTGGAAAATAACAAAACAGAAATAGGCTGCTATAATAGTGTGGTTGACTATCTTTTAATAAGTGTCATCAACGAAGGGAAATGGCTCATCCTCTTATCTGATCTCCCCTTGGGATAGTTGCTTAATGTCCATTATAGTGAACCTTAATATGAAACATTGCTTTCAGATACTGTAGCTATAGGTGAGTATTTATGCGATTTTAAGACAAGGAACAAAACGCCTATTCCATATTATGAGTATGCGGTAAAAGCACACATCAGGGAGAAATACTGTATTTTCAAAGGTTGGGGTTAAAAAGCACACAAGAGGCCAAGTATGTAGGACCGAGTCAAACTGACCTACTTCCAAGCACTTTTACAACTGCTTTGGGGATTTCTATTTATTTTTTTATTTTTTAACATAAATAATTAAAGCTGCCTTTGGCTCCACATGCAAATTAGATTTCCAATGCGAGTTAATTATAATATAGCAGAGGTGCTTCATATTCTCAATGCAAATTTCTCAAAAAAGGATGAGCAAGGGTTGTATTCAAGATCCATATTATAGGGAGGAAAGATAAGATGGGTATTGCCAATTAGTTATAATAGCTCTTGATATCAGAGGAGAATAGGTCTTCACACCTGACAGCGAGGACAGTTTTACGAAGCTCAGAAACCTAATAAACACGAGAAGAGCACAGTAAATTTCCAGACTGAGTTACTTTTATAGTGCCAAAAGCATGTCAGACATTTTACAAACACAAAAATGGAACGCCTTCAAAACATTTACAATTTTAAAACAGTCAACATGGAGAAAAAGTAGCTGGAGAAAGAAAGTGGCACATACTTGCATTTAGATTACAGGGAATTAGAGAAAGTTTGATGTGTGAATGATGATGGGGGACTATGTATACAAATTGCTTATTTGTATATATGCACAGCCTATGAAAGATATTGCAGCATCGGAATACATATGGTTACATGCTATTTAAATCAAAAGTATTTATATTATCTGTGCAGGGGTTGATTAGCTGATATGCACAAAGTATCATCAAATTGGGTCAAGCAAATATTTTGAAAAATATCTGCACAGAAAGCTAAACCACCACCAAAGGTCACCTCTCTTCCTAGCAATGCAAGCGTGAGTCCCATTCAAATAAAGGAAAGCACAGCTCAAGCTTCTAGTACAGAAAGCTAACATGTGCAAGATGGTATTCTTCCAAGTTAGCTTAGCTCTATTGCTGATTGAATTAAGCTTTTTACTCAACCAGTTTTTCTTTATCAGCGAGAGGGGTGTCTAGGTGGAGGCTTAGAACAGATTAACTATTCCTTATGAATAAAAATATGGGCCCGTTAACTCTCTTTTAAAAAAATACATGTTGACAGGCACTGTGTGCTCTGTGCCTTATTGTCAGAAACAGTTTAAAGATACCAAACGTGGGCAAGCACAACTAAGGCAAATACCTATCACAGGGTCAAGCTACAGAGGGGCTCACTAGTCGGGGGCAGGGCACACTTCCTTGTGTAGCGGTATCCCCTGCTAGCGGAAGAGGGCAGAAGCGGTGCCTTTTCACCTTCTGCACGACAGCTCGTTCCAACCTAGATATGCTGCTGGGTAATGAGCCGTTCAACAACAATTTGAAGAGCTGTGGGCTCAACTGATTTATCCATTTCACTGTACAAGAAACTCAACTCTATCAAGAAAAAATGGATCCAGTCTGTTCTTCTCCTCAATACAATTCTTACACAAGCTACAGACAGAAGAAGGAGCTCTATTTCCTCCCTCTATATAATTGACCTTGAAAAGTCGAAGGGTCTGACTAAAAGCCTGACCCCTACAACTGCCAGAGAAATGTGCTGTACTAGGAAAAACATCTCATTCTAAAGATGACAAGAAGATTCTTTAACCTTGGTTTCATGTAAAAATACGCTCTTTTTCTTTCTAAGTTTGGAAAGATTCAACATGTGCAATCAGGTATTTGCTGGCTATTTTCCTTTTGTTGAACATTTTTGTCAATAACTAACTAAGGCCGTTTTTACACAGACGCCGCCACAGGTCCGGCGGTTGGAGACGGGTGGGTGAGCACACACACCGAACACCCATCAGTGCCAAGCAAGGAGACGTTCACATGGACACGGCCTCGGGGGGTTGTGGGAAGGAAGGTGAGGGGCCGGCACACACCCAGGGCAACACTGAGCAAACACTCATAACGTTTACACAGACCGCCCGTACACAGAACCAAGGGAAAACCACGTCCAGCACAGTGACGATACAACATGGCTAAATGAGGGCAAACAAAACCGCGGCACGTGGCCCTGCCCCTACACCGCCAGACTCTGAGTGGGTGGGAGAAGAGGGATCTGCAAGGTCAAGAGATACCAAGAAGCAGCCTCTGACAAGTCCCAAGACACAGGTTGGACAGCTGGTTGACACAGACCTCCCCCACCAAACCCAGACCCCGCCCACAGACCGCAGTGCACACAAGTACACAGGGAAACCCTGCAAGAGGAGGGAGAAAGGGGACCCCAACTAGGAGAGGGGGGCCGGGACCAAGCAAAGTCACCTGGAAGAACAGGTGAGCCCCAAAACGACAGGGGACCACACCACCACTACCACCACCACCCCCCGGCACGGACCACCGCCCACAGAACCCCCCCAAACCTCGGAACAACAGGCCAGGAATAGGACAGCTGAGGTGATGGCAGCAGGCACCAAAGCACAAGATGGAGTCAGGTCGGAGGGCACAGAGAGGACAGGCGCTTCCCAATAAACACAAGCCGGCTGCAATGTAGCAGCAGCCCAACAAGCACGGGGCAGGGATGCACAGGGCTCAGAATGAGCCCCACAAAATGGCAGGGAAGGGGGGGGGAATGAATGAAAGAGTCACATGGACAGGAAGGGGTCCCCCCCCGTTCCCCGGCAGACAACAGGGAGGGGGAGACGGGACAAGTCACCTAGAGCAACAGGTTCACGACAAACAAACAACTACACACAGCGCCAATGGGCTGGGGTGATGGGGCAGATCCAATCCCACCGTGCGGCCAGTGACCCTGAACCCCACTCCAGTGACCCGCTCAGGCACAGTCCTATCGGAATAACTGTCACAGCACGCGCAGGAACAGCTGCCCCCCAGCTCCCAGGTCCCCATGGTAACAACGCCCACACTAAAGGGGAGAGGGTGGGGGAGAGCGCCAGTGGGGCAGGACACAGCCGCAACATCCAGGGAGCCCACACATACCGGGGGGAGGAACCCACGCACACAGGGGCAACTCTCGGATCACCCATTATACCCTGGCCCCAGCACAAAGGCACATGCTGGAACCGACAGGCCAACCCCCCCGCCCCACCCCCATCCGCAGCACCTAGAGGAACACAAGCACAGCAGTCAGAAGGGAGGAGGAGGGAGGAGATGGGGACGGGGATCCAGCAACAATAGTGGGGAGCACCGTGGTCACCACCCAGGAGCTCACAACAGCCCAACCACCCACACTGAGCCCTCCCAGCCAATGCCCCCAGGGCCCGACCATCCATGAACCCGGAACCCCGGGGCCAGGAGCAAGAGTTGATAGGCAGGACTTGGCAGCACAGTAACACCCAGCAAAAAAGACCCACAAACTGCAAGTGCCTGCAAGGTGCACGGGCACCCCACAGCGCCAGAGCTGAAGGCCAATCCCCCTCCCCCCGGTACAGATGGCCAGATCAACAACACGCCTAGAATACGGATGGCAATGCAACCCCGTTGGAGCAAGTACCCCGCCCCAACCCAGTTCCGTGACCCCCAAGAGCTAATCCCCAAGTTACCACACCCAGGACATGAGCACCAGCACCTGGGACAGCCGCTGGCATGGACCCACAGACATGGAAGAATAACAGAGGTAGCTGACCTAGGCAAACGTTTATTGGCACAAGGACCGGTAAGTAAGATGCAACCCCGGGTGCACGAAAGGAGCCAAGCAACGGAATCATGGGGCCTGAGGGGTTCACGGGCAGACCTGGCATGAAAGCATCATTAGGCAGACCCACAGACTGCACCACAGTAGACAGATGGGTAGGCGGAAGGGTCATGCAGGTGAACGGAAACTAGCAGCACGGCCAAGGGGGAGCAATTGTGCAGATCCATCACAGGGAGGGGGATCCACAATGAAGGTTGCAGGAACAGTGGAATCACAGTGCTGGCGCTGGGCACTCAGGGAACATGGCCCCCTGGACAAGGCCCTCCCAGGTGAAGAGGCCCCAGTGGTATCCACAGGCACGCATATGGGCATCCACCATGAAGAGGGACAGGAGGGGGTGTCCAAGGGCAGCAGTTACTGTGACATCCAAATGGCTCAGCACAGCTCTCAGGGCAGTCCTCTCCAGCACTGTGGGTGTCCGTCAGGAAGGGCCCACCGACATCAGGCGGAAGCAAGCTAAGCTCCCCAAGGCGGTCCTGGCAATCAGATCGAGGGCGTGCAAAGCCACGGGTACGCAGGCGGACGCAGGCATTGCAGCTCGCAATATATGATTCACCAGCCTGGAGGACCAGATCGAACTCCTGATGACCGGCCACTTGGCGAACAGCAGCAAGCTCCAAGGGTTCCCATGGCAGCACAATGGCGGGTGGGGGCCCACGGTCAGGTCAACATAGGGGCATGAATCCAAGCTCCCTGGCACGCCTCTGGCACTCCAGACCCCCAAAAGGGGTGCCCCAACAGCCACATGTAAGGGGACAGGAGATTGAAGCCTGTGCGGTGGGGTGTTCCTTAGCCTCTCCTCCCCCTCTCCCCCGGGGGGGGTGACCTGCTGTTTTACCTGACTGCCACAGAGGTGGTCCTCCTTGGTGGTCTCCCCGGTGGTGCTGTGCACCAGGGTCTGGGTGCTCTCCTGTGGAGGGGGAACAATGTGGCTGTCAGCTGTCCACCCAGGGTTTCCCCAGCATGTATTTGGGGCTTGTCAGCGACCTCCCCTGTGTGGGTGGGTACCCATGCTCTCCGATGTGTTCTCCTCCCTGTGCCCTGTGGTTGTGGTTTGGGGTGGGGACGCGGGTGGTGCTGGAGCAACGTTGCTCCCTCTGCCACGTCGGGAAGGGTGTGCTGTCACAGTTGCCATCCTGCCCCCACCCCTCCCCGGTGCTCTTGGTCCGGGCCCCCCTCCCATAGGCATCCCAGGGTACCACTGATTACTGCCCCTTCCTGTGCGTGTCATGGCGCTGGCTCCCTTTGTTTTGTCTTGGGCTTTTCTACCTGACATGCTGGGAGCTGGCGCACCCATGTCCTTGCTCACTTCTCCTTTAAGGGCTCCGGACAGGAGTTCGGCGTCTCTCCCAGTGGGTATGTCTGCTTGCGGGCTCCTGCAGGGCCTCTCTAGCCATGTCTCACCATGGGTGGGTGTGTTCTGCTGTTTACATGGACAGGTGGGTGTTCAACACCCATCTCCACCCACGAAGCATGCCGGCTCCTTCCTGGCTGCTCAGTGAGTGTTGGTGGGTGGGTCATGGGGGCACACCCACCCACCCACTGACATTCACATGGACGCTCTCCCACCCATCCGATGGGTGTTGATGGGTGGGTGGCGTCCATGTAAAAACGGCCTAAAGGCTGTAATATATGAAACACTAATAAGTGGATCTACTTTGAAGGTACTCTCTGAGACGATCAAACTGAGAAAAACCATCTCCTTGAAGAACTGCAGCATAACATTAACCCTGTCTCTGAAATTGAACAGACAAAGGGTGTTATCATCATACAGCGCAGATTCCCAGAAGCCTTGCCCTTATTGTGAAGGAAACACTTATAACTGTACAAAAAGAAATAGACTAAACACATCAAAGAAGGTCAAATTTCTACTGAAGCACGGGAGTGAAGAATGATAAGAAAGGGTATTTGTGACAAATAAATTAATTGTCACAATTGTGAGTAAATAAACAATTTAATGTACCAAAATCCAAATTACAGTAACCTCAACAATATTGAATTTACTCAACAGTTGACCTAATCACTTCCCTAATTCTGAGGAGACCTGACAATAAAGTGAGATTTATCACTTTAGTCCATCATCACTCTAGTCCAACACATCCCGAAATCCTCTTGCCTCCTCGGGTGTTTTCAGACATGATGCTAACCCCAGCTTAACCACACTTGAACATTTCTTATGCATGTTTCAGGGCTGCATAGGGCACCACTACAGCCCTGCAACATGCATACGAAATGTTCAAGTGTGGTTAAACTGGGGTTAGCGTCATGTCTGAAAAAGCCCCTCATTTCCATCACTAGATCCTTTCAATGCATTAAAATGTATCTTATCTCCAGACCAACTCAAACAATGTGGTCCTCAGGGCATTCAGCACTGGTGCTAGGGTCTTCACACTGGCATTAGTTCCAATCATTTCAATTGGACTTTCACAGGTGCTAATTATTGGTGCCACAATTAGTTGTCCTATGTATTGCACTGTTGAGTTGTTATGGAGATACAATGTATTAATAGTGCGATGTGATGTAATGGCTAAGGCTGCGTTCTCACCTGCTGCAGTGGTGGCAGCAGCGGGAGGGGCGAGGAAAGACGCGGCAGCGCAGAGGAGCCGGCCAACGGGAAAAGAGCCGGTGCGAATGGGGATCTGCCGCAGCTTCTCTCATGCATGTCAGGGCAGGATTTTGCACCCTGACATGCGCGAAAGAAGCCGTGGCAGATCCCCCATTCGCACCGGCTCTTTTCCCGTCAGCCGGCTCCTCTGTGCAGCTGTATCTTCCCTCGCCCCTCCCGCTGCCACCACCGCCGCCGAAGGTGAGAACACAGCCTACGTACGCAGTACTTGGACCGGGAGGTGGGCGGGTGACCCTGGTTCAAGATTCACCCTAGCCAGAAACACACTGGGTGACTGTGGGACAATCACACCTAACCTACCTCACAGGGTTGTTGTGAGAATTTAAAAATGTGTTATATGTAAAGCGTTCCGAGTGCCATGGCAAGGGGCGCTATATAGAAATTATTACTATTATTACTAATAATAATAATAATGCATTGAAATTATGCTAGTGACTGTCTCTCTATGCTTTGCACCATCCAAGAAGCCAGTTTTCACAATTTGGTAATAAGTCTCATACTATTTGGTGGTTTTTAAGCCCCAGATTCCAGTTACATTTACATCTCATCTTTCTTCCTTGTTTGTTTGTTTGTTTGAGAAGGTAAGCTTGAAAACATGAGCCCTAAAGGCTTAAAAATGAAAAGGCAAACTAAAACCACCAAAAATATTGTTTTTAACATCTCATGATTTTCAAGTCAACCTACCTCCTGGTTTTAAAATTGGTCTGAATTGTGATTTTTGAATGCTAGGAATTAGTGACAGCAAGAGTGTTATAAAGTAGTAAGTGCCAGTAAGATGTTCTTGAAGCAACAGCTTTGACAAAACAGGGTACAAAATGACCACTTCAGATTGTTGGCCAGGAATGAATTGCTCCTGATCACAAGTCTCAGAGCTTGATGAAAATTATTTTTAAAAGCAATGAGCACTGCTCCCAAGTGCAACCATATTGTGAAATCCATATCCCAGTGCAATGGCAACACTGAATATTGTTGCAGAATATAAATTAACAGCTTTAGACAGAGAACAATATTATTTATTGGAAAATAAAAGTGTCAAACAATTATGAATTCAATTTCTAGTCCAGTAACATTCTTTCCTTTAAACTGTACAAGCAGATATATTTTATCGTTACCGCCTCCTAGCAATCTCTTTCAATTATACAGAAAACTCAGGTTTCTTCAGCTATAATTCTGTGTGTTAGCGGGGATGCCTTGTTTGAGCATAACGAAAGATGTATGAGTTTACTGACATAAGGAAAACACAAAACCCACAAAAAGGTATATCTTCATTTAATCTATAAAAACATTGGAGTCATTTTTGTATTTATAATTTTTTTAACAAAAGGTGGAATTTAACTTCAAAGAAAAACTATAAGACCATTAAAAGCTGGTTTTAAGATAAAGAACGCTTGCAGGCAGCAGATACAATAATTTCTAGCTTACTGATGTTATTTGTCAAACTGGCAGGTCTTTTCAATAGAATACAGGAGGGGAAAAAACATGTTACAAATAGCCTTTCTTCTTATCTCTTCTAGCCTTCTCAATAACTAGTAAAGATTGAACAGAGCATTGTGCTAGAAAAATACTTTTGCTGAGCTTAAACAACCTGATCAGAGCTTTTCTGTGAAGTACAGAGATTAGTACATCTGTGACTACATGCTAAATACAGAATCCAATGTAGCTTGTTTTTGTACATCCTGTTTGAACTTTTTTTCTCTTGGTCAAAGAATCTGAATTTTAGACTACTGCAAATATACAGCTTCCAAAGACTGAATTAATTTCAGACACTAAAAAAATGTATTAATAACTTAGCAAAACAATTCAGATAATAGCCAGATAAACAAATAGTAAGCCTATCATTATCTGTCATCACCTTTAACTCGTATTCCATTGTACCCTCTTTTCCCACATTCTGTAAATTATCTTTGGGTGAAAACACACATGATGGTGTTGCGGCAGCAGCCCAACGTGGCCCGGGGAGAAAAACCGCACCAGACATGGTCTGGGCCATGTCGGGGCACCCAACAAACATAACCACGGCTGGGCCACCAGATCATGATGCCAGCTGGCCCTGCCCCTGCACTGCACCCGGCACGCCACCATGATGCTCAACCATGGCGGCCCTGCTGCAGGTCATGTTGGTGGCCCGGGAACAGACGTGATAGCTCGCTGTGGCCCGATTGGGCGGGACTTTGCATAAGCTGTGACCTCAGAGGTCACAACCCAGGCTAGTCACCAACACAGCCCGGGGCAATCCCAGGCTAACATTTGGTGGTGCCTGCACCCATGTGCAGGTGAGGACTAGGACAGAGCGGGCTGCTTTCATGTCTGTTTTTACCCTTTGCTGTGTTAAATTTCACTTCTACTGTGAGCTTCTTGCAGCACAGTCCTATCAATGTTGTCATCATGGTCATCTATAGCACTATGGTCATCTATGGTACTTTGTTAATAGTGGGAAGGTTCTATAACATGATTACATTTGCATTTTTTTTAGCGATATCTATAGCTGTTACATAAAATAGGCATAATTTGCCATTCACTTGGCATGCAAGGCAACTAGAAAATGCTCATAAAGAGCTGAAGTATTACAAGGTGGAGGACTCGGGAGATTTTCCTTCTTCTGTATGAAGTACTACATATATCTATACACACACACCACAACAACATTTATATAATAGTGTGCTTGACCTGCACGCCCCCCACTTCTGTTATTGACCTTCAGAAGCCCCTTTGCCCTTGGGAAGTAACCACTTTTCTCTTTGGAAGCAGTCTCTAGCTTTCCCCAGGCCTGCTGAGGAGACTTTTGCCCACACAGGACTTGCCCTTTCTTTCCCAGACTTTCTCCTCAGGATTATCCTTTTCTTTATATCTCCTAATAGCCATTGTCTGGCCAGGAGCTAATCGTATCCTTGGCTAGGACCCTGCCACAAGGATAATACATGGAAATAAGTCATCCTAATTGTGCCATATAGATTCCCTTTATTAATGGTTGTTACCAGACTAACGTTCCCCATTCATTTGGGTAGCAAACATACAGTAAGTCACAATGTCCGTTTATACACTTGCTGCCTAACTGCCCCTCGTTTGTTACCAGCAAATTTTGCAGGCAGCGAACATGGAGCAGGTCCTAGCCCATAGTCACTGGTACGTCTGGTAACAGTGGCTACAAGCAAGGAATGGAAGAGGGAGCAGGTTGTGGAGTTAGTCCCCAGGAGCAGCATTGACAAGTCTCCTGGAGGTGTAGCACTGGGCTTCTAGAATTGATGCTTCCACTCCTCTCAAGGTGATTCAGTCATGTCTCCACCACTGCTCTCGATGCCAATGTTACTCTGGAGGACATGTCACTGCTGCCACTACAGAGAACTCGCCAACACCACAGCTGCTCCTGGGTTCAACTGCAGGTAAACACTTTTCTCTTTCCCTGCCTCCTATTGGGCAGCTGCTGTACGTGCTAACAGATACAAAAAAGTGTTACTTGTGGCAACTCATCACCAACACATAAGAGAAAACACAGGGTTATTTTTTCCTTGCACTTTCTGTTACATCTAGTAACACCTAATGGCATCACTTATTGAAGAGGATAATGTTAAGCCTACTGTTTCAGAGCATCTGTATCATTAGACTTCCAAAATCTGAACTGATAAGCCTACTCTGTACTGTTCTGCTTGGTATTTTAAAAATTATCATTTCAAATCCAGATTCTCAGTTGATGTAAATGGTCACAGTTGCTGCACTGACTCAGGTATAACGAACGTATGCCAGCTGAAGACTCTGGCTTTCTATATCTTGTTCAGCCTCTAATTTATGAAAGCCAAGGGGCAGATGTCTTTGCAGCATAATACTTTACTTATTTGAACAACTACAATGTGAATTTAGTATCTTCTGTGAACTTTATATTGGATACTTCCAGTTAAGGCAGAACTAAAAGTACATTTGTTTGTCTCTCACAGCCCTAACCCATTCTCCATTTGAAGTTTAGCTTATATAGGAGCGCCCAGCAAATGGGGGCTCAGGAACTGCATGTGGCTCTCAGGCAGCTGTTCTGCAGCTCTTGCCACCAGGGGCTGCCTGGGGGCCTGTCCATGTTGCACTTTCAGGGGCAAAAGAAGATGATCTGCCATTTACACCCCCGAAGCCTCCTGGGGGCTGTAGGAACAGAACGAGCATAACCTGTGCTGCTATTGCTGCTGTCTGAACACACCAAACTGTCTGGAGCCAGAGTTTTTATGGGGGGGGACGGGGGGAGCTCGGGGAAGATGTGCTGTCCTGTCCCCACGGTTGGGGGAATCTGCGATGAATGTAATATGTTGTAGCAGGATCCCTGCTACATATGTTTTCTGGCTCTTGGCGATATGAACATTTCAGTACGAGGTTCTTGGGCTTGGAACTTTGCACACCCTTGTTATGTAAGTTGGTAAAAAGTTTTACACACTACCTTGCAACAAAATGCTAAATGAGTTGAGCAGGAAAATTTCAGGAAAAGCTAGAATAAATTGTGTTTATAGCAAGGGGGGTCTCCCAGGGCCCTTGGCGTGCTCGGGTCGCACTCTAGGGAATTAGCTCACCCCTGGCTATGCAGTTTCAGCCTCAGCTAAATCCCCCTCTTCAAGGAAGGGGGTACCCTCTCAGGACACACCACACAGTCCAGAGGGTTTCAATCCACAGTCTTTTATTGGACACAACCCAGTGTCCAGTGTACCTGAGGCTGCCGGCTCAGTCGCCTCCACCCTGCAGGCCCAGGTCCATCTTTCTCAGGCACAAGAGCACCACAATATCACACACACCCCAAAAAAGTCCATCCAGCAAGGCCTCAAAGCCCCCAGGCCCTGGCCAAGCTTTCCACAGGCAAGAGGCTACCTCCTGGGCACAGCCTCTCCTCAGTACCTGGTTCCCTCTGTTTCTCCAGTCTTCAGCAACATGGAGAGCGTAGAGTAGGACGGCTTTCTCAGGGAGATGTTGCTCCTTCGGATCCCTGGCAGAGACTCCTTTCTCGCTGCCTTGTCTCTCCTTAAATACAGCAGAGTGGGCGTGGCCAGGCTTCCACTTCTCAGCCTTAAAGGGCAGGTAACCTGCCCACTCTGTCACAGGGGTTTCTCAGCCTGTTTGCCTCACAGGCTGAACCCCAGCTCTGGGGCTGGCTCTGCCATACCCCTCGGTACGCCCAGCACTCTGACTGGCGCCCACAGCCCCCTTCTTAAAGGGGCAGCAGCTCCCCAGGACTGCTCCCTGCTACAGTGTTGGAGGAAAAACATAGAGTCAGCCACACGAGCATCAGCGTCCCAATCCCCATGCGGCCTGATGGCAGGCAATTGCGGGGAGCCAGCCACACGGTAACAGAGAAGTTGGCCAGGCTGGCTTCTGTCGAATCTGCTGCCATTATTAATTATTATTATTATTATTATTATAAGCATTTATATAGCACCCGCAATGTACCTGGTGCTTTACAAAAAATAAGATAGACACAGTCCCTGCCTCAGAGCTTACAATCTAAAGACAGGGGGAGGGGAGACAGGGAAGAGGGAACAGAGGGAGAGACAAGGGATGGCTTGGGGGGCTGGAGGCTCAGACTCTTGATGAGGTGCAGGATTGGGCCCACTACCGATAGGCAGCTGTGGGAGGTTGGAGGCGGGCACGCACTCCTCCCCTCTGCCTGACAGCAGATGGGAAAGGGGATCCTGGGGAAAGTGTATGCCCTCTTCCCAGGCCCCTCTCCCCCATGATCAGCTATTAGTCGGCTGGAACGGGGAGAGGGCCCCACCGCCTCTCAATCAGCTGTTTGTCAGGGTGGGGAGAGGGCCATGTGCGCAATCCTCTGGGCTCCCCACCTGATGAACCTGGCTGGACTGAAAGCCCACCCGCTGCTCATGGCCCTGCAGCACTGCACATCACATAGTGGGGCAATCACACCCCGACACATGAGTTGCCATGCTGTGGGCAGCCTTATCCCAGTTGGGGGTAAGGCTCCTCTATGGCGCGTCCTTGGAGTTTTCTGATAACGCATCACATCGCAGCAAGCTGCTCACCCCGGGAGGGGGAAATCATCTGGCAGGCCCCGGGCACATGACCCACTGCATCACGTGGCCCATTTGCCCAGGGAGGAGTAAGGTTACCTAAAGTGTGGTAGCCCCCCCAGCCTCTCTCGTCTGGCTGCACCCATGGTGGAAATGAGACAGAAAAGCAATGATGCCAAATATAAAACAAATCAAAACAAAAAACTTGTCAAGATAATAAAATATCCAGAAAATGATTCTGTATGAGCTTCAATAAAGTGTGCTGGGTTGGTGGTTAATGCAGACCCTATGTTCCATACGGAAAGTAGGAACTGTTAATCGTACATGCTTTGCTTGAACAAAGACAGTAAACCTGTCCTAGCCTGTTATTGTTAGTAGATATAATTAATAATGGAGAACAAAGATTCCAAGTGGAAAAGACTTATGCTTCATATACAAAAGACATTTTGTAATATTGTTTGCATGCGTGAACTGAAGTAGAAAAATGGGGCCAGCTTCATATTTATCTGACTCAACAGCTACCTCAAATGTATTATGTAAATGTTATTTGTATAGCACTTGCTTGTAAGTCACATACAGATTTAATCTATTGCTTACACTGTCTGCTCAGATGTTTACTTCCTATTGCTAAACTGGAGACCAGTCCATCTTCCATGCTATGTGAAGATCTGCAATGCTCAAATTCTCTCTAATGGAAAAATGATCAGCAGGGAGCGGGGGGAAAGAATATTAGATGTCTACAAGGTATACCGACTCCTTTGTATGAACTTTAATAAGCAGTGCAACATAGAAGGAACAATACAACTGTCACACTGTTTAGAAACTGTCCTCTCCTACAGACTTTTTTATTTAAAATAAAAAAAACCCAACAAAAACAGACAAAAATTTAAAACAAAAAAACCCCAACAAAAACAGACAAAAAACAACAACAAAAACAGACCTTCATCCATTAGGACAATTATTAAAAAACTTGGAATTGATATTGGCAGGTTACAGGATCTTTTTAAAAAAGAGTTGATTTGGGTATTTCTTTTTTAAAAAACCCTATTTGCGGCTCAGAGTTTATTTAAAAAGGAACAATAAAAAAAATAAATCACTAAACATAAATGTATTTCTATGTACGCATCAGAAATATCAAGCAGTTTCCAAGAAAAACATTGTAGAGAGGACCCCAACTATCAATTATTGAGTCTGCTTCATCATCATAATAAATCAGTTCCTAAACAGTACCTCATACATCCATATGTGCAGTGCTGGATTGCAATTAGACTGTAAGCAGGTATCCTTTTGATACAGTCAGCCAGCAATGGTGGTGTGCGAGGTTCCCATGCTTGCATACGCATGTGGGGGTGCACACAGGATCTGTGGGCCATCGGATCGGCCCCTCTAAGCCTACTCAAAATTCCTTGACAGCTGCAAGTGAAATAATCAGTGGAGACCATCCCACTTACCTTAGCTTAAATACAAATGAGTAATAATCTTCTTGAGAACTTGTAACATGGGAATATAAAATTAACCAGAAGTTACTAAGTTCCATGCACACATGCCTCATGTCCATGTACAAATGTGAGACATGGATCCCTGCACTACCCAGAACTTTACCTATATTTTGTGTCTTCTCGATTTAAAACTTTACTCCTTCACGTCAAAGAGAAAGAAAAACAGCCAGATTGCAAACCAAAGCTCAACAGCCCAAAGCACATGAAATCTATTCTACTGTTCACTTGTTATACTAGTCTCTTCTCTATAAAGCCCTAAACAGCCTGGGCCCTGCCTATCTGCAAGATTGCCTCACTCCCCGGATCCTAGATCAGCCCCTGCAGTTATCCAGGGGTGTCCTGCTTGAGGTCCCCTGACTTTTGGGGGGGGGCACGCAGGGGAGGGCATTCTCGGTGGCCGCACAGCACCTGTGGAACTCCCTTCTGGTAGAGGCCTGGCTGGTCCCGGATCTTCCCTCCTTTCGGATAAGTTGTAAGACCTGGCTGTTCTGCCAGGCGTTTGGTGGGGGAGATGGGTAGTGGGGGGAGGGAGGGGTATTGAGGGGGATGTGTTACTTTGTTTCCTCCTTTTATGATTTATTTAAATTGTTTTTAATTATTGTAAGCCACCCCGAGCTGCCTGTGGCAGGAGGGGCGGGGTAACATTTTAAAAATAAAATAAAATAAATAATTCTCTATCATCATTCTGCCCCACTTATACGTTTTCCTGCAACAGATCTCTCTCTCTCTCTCTCTCTCTCTCTCAAGTCTAGCATCTATTTTAGACATTTCTAAGATACATATTGCCTTAGTATCTCAGCACACCATAAAGCAATGTTCTCCTCTCCCCAACATTGCAGTGAGTAAATGATTTAGTTGGGGAGGGAAATCATTTTCATATAAAACCCAAACTGAGTTACATCACACTGTTTTGTTTTCTTAGTGTAGGATTCCATCATTGCTACTGCTCTCTCAAAAAAGATGGTGATTTAAGACAGTACATAGTTGTGCCTAGCCACAGCCTCCTCCCTGCCCCTTGCTTCATTGCTCCCAAGTAATAGGAGGAAGCAGAATGTAGGCTATAGCCATCCTTTTCCCTTCACCAATGCCCACACTCCATGTATGAAGATTGGGTGGCTGATAGTTGGCACCAAGACCAACAGATAAATTAGGACAGGCCTCAAGTCAATACACAGGCATGGTTTCCCCCCATAACTTATCCTCAAGAGCAGCAGACAGAACTAAAATGGGCAGCTCATTGCTACCATCAAGGAATACCTGCAATTTCAAGTACGGCTACCCATCTGACACCCAATTACCCGAAAATACCAGGGTATTGCCAGAGTTCCAGATTTACCATTTTACCGATCAGTATTGATCATTAAAATAGTAAATCAATACAGAAATTGGGATAGAAAGTTGAAAAATCAGTATTGGAAGTAAAGTAATCAGTACATCAGATAGTCTGTCGAGCAATAATTGGGTACCGATTAGTGCCTGATGCTACCAGGTTGAGTCAAGTCCCACAGCCAGACGCCACGAGGATTCTACTTTGAAACCATCTCTCTTTTGGAGCCGACAAGATTTTAGCTCAGATTTTGTCTCCTAATAATGTTCAGGTCTTCTTTAAAAAACAACAGACGCGTGCATAGGAGTCCACCATTGTTCACACTCCCTTTTGTTTGGTTTTGTTCTAAGGTCTCTATACGGGGAGCAAATAAAGCAGCATTGAAGGTTGGCACAAGATGAGGGAACTTGTTTTCCAGTTTATTCCATGTAGAATAAATCCTTTGCTTTATTCTGATCATTAAAAAAAGTCCCTGCTCTCAGCAAAACATAAAGTCGGACCTATTTGAAACAGCACAAGATAAATTTCAAGTGCATGTGTAACATCCACAACAGAGCGATACACACAACAATGTAGCCCTGCATGACATTAGAAAACAAACAAGCTTGAGTTTGGCTACTAAGTAAAGCAATTAGTACATTATACTATTACAATTTTGCCTTTCTAATACTGCTGTGATAAACAGCTAATTGCTACCACAGACTGCACTACAGCTACATTTATAACTTAAGTGCTCAAGAAAATATAAAATTTAATCCATCACAGCTGCTACTTTACATTCTTTTTGGGACAGCACACCAGTACTCCATTTGTACTTTTTTTAAAAAAAAATCACTCCTTTCTAAAAAGTAAAGTATAATTTTCACAATTTTTCAAATAAATAAGGTACCATTTCAGTTGTTATCGAACACTAAAATGAGCACGTCACTTTAAATTTGGTATCTTTTTTAAAAATCTACTTTTGTATTATCGAATGTATGTAATCTATTTATCGCACGGGAAACCAGTGTCAAGAATGTTAACCTAAGAGAAGGTTTTTTCCAGACATGACAGAAAGCTTTTTACATTTGTTCCAGTAACATAGAAGCAATACAGTGTTTTATGACTAATCCGCTTTTGGGCAGGGCAACCAAGTTTGCATTTAGCATAGTATTATTTATTAACACAATATTTAACCACCTCAGCAAAAACAGAGGTTCTGCAGAGACTCATCCACAGAGACTCTGCAGCATCATATCATACATTCACTGGTTGTAACACTTCTTGAATGTTTGAACAGTCACGTATTTTTTCAGCTGAATAACACTTACCTAAAACCAAGATCTGCAAAACTCAGATCTTCTTTCAATATTGTCACCATGAGCTGTTAAAAGAGTTCCCCATCTTAATATATATCGTCCCTGAAACTTAACTCCCTTGCACTTCCCTTCCTGAATTGTGAGCAGCAACACACAGAGGAAATCACAATTGTTATTACACCACCCTTTTGCACTGCAGTTTAACTATTGAGCTCTGCTGGGGAATGTTGCCGTGAAACACATTTAACGTTACTGCTACAATATCCTGAAGCCTCTGGCAGCTTGCTGTATTCACAGCAGCCTAATTTACACTAGACAGCACACAGTCGGCCTGGGATAACTTTCCCTCTGCCCCCCACAGTGGATACACACACGAAGTACACTTGTGTTCCTTGCCCAGAATCAAAGATTACGACCTTGATATTTTGTGGAGTTTTAAAAAACAAAACTGCAATTCATAAAACAGTGGTATAGGCTACTCCTGTACAGTGTCACAAAATTAAACACAAGGGGTGCGATGTGCACTTATATTTCTTTATTAGTCCTCTGAAATATCCATGCTTTCCTATAAACCAAAAACTTGAACAAGTAGTACATGTACAGTATAGACACAATCAAAGTTCCTCTCCAGTTTTATTGTACTATATTCCTTATACATTTTATTATGTACTTTATGTTCACTGTTAAAGACCTCTAAACCCTAGCTAGCATTCACGTTAAACACCTATGGCTTTTATAGCTTTTTTGGTTGATGGAATTGGCAATAATTCCATGAAGCAATTAATGGTTTTAATTAACAGTAATGTTAGCAATATATTATACAACACAGGTATTTTAGTAAGTTCCACATACCAGGTATACCATGCAAGGAATCCTTGTTACCTACTGGCAAAGCAACTGAATTTTACAGAGAGATATAAAAATACATGATTCCATGAAAATGTATAAATACTGTAAAGAAATTACCGAATTAGAACAGGCAATTGTTAATCTCCTCATTTATACACTCTAAATACAATCCTAAAGAGTCTGACACTTTTAAAAATTGAACGTGCGTTACAAAACATAGGCAACAAAAGCATTTTCCAAATGCATACCTTTTAAAAGTTAACACACACAATTCTTAGCTAGTTGTAGGACAGGAAGAAGGAAGAAATTATACAAGTTAGATAAACAGTGCACATACTAACTTTTGACTGTCTGAATGTGAATCATACTCCTATAAACAGTATTAAACACTAAGGATGATACTGTGAGCCCTCCTGAGGCCATAGACTGTGGCCACAAAAGGCCTCTCCTATGAGAAAGTGCAGAAGCTACCTGAATGTTGCATTTGGGCCACAGGAAGAACAGCAGCCTCCGCACAACTAATTTTCCAAATGAGCTTTCAGGAGGGGGTCATGGCTACATGTGATGTAGGAAGGAATAGGACATGCCAGGGAATGAGTTGACATGGTATATTTCTCACACCTTAAGAAGAATATCTCCAGAGCAGTTGCGACTCTGGAGAAATCAACCCATATGCTCACCTGAGAGTTAGATCTCAATTTAACTGTGAAGAATTAATGGAGGTTTATAAAGAACAACACTGAAAATTGATTCCTTCCCCTCCAATCACAAGAATTTTGGGTGTACAACAAACGGAAAAGCTGAAACGCATACTAATGTCAAAATTTTAAAACACTGGAAGTTTTCAGTCTTTACACCTCCTCTGTCTATTTATGCAAGTACACTTTTAATTATGTTTTCTACGGCAGGCCCTAGTATGGGGCAGGGAACCACAGGCCTGGGAGCCAAATACAGCCCACAACTAGATTTTATTTGGCCCCTTTCCAATTCCTGGATCTGGCCCTGTGATCCAGCTTCTACCCCTCAAGCGCTGGAAGACTGAGCTCAAGGTAAGGGAGCAGAAATGAGGGCTTATACACAAGGACAGGGGACAAATTCATGTCACAAATCTATGACCTGGACCCTCCTCTTTCTGGCACACCCCTTAAGCATCCCTGACCCAATTTCTTTGTGGCCATCAGAACTCATATTAATTTTCATAGCCACCGGTCAAAATCAGACACCCTACAAATTCAACCTTAAGTGCTCGATTCCGACTGACCTGTTCTGTTCTGCATGGCGAGATCTTATGATGCTTAATTCCACATCAACCACATTGTACTTAACCTTTACACATCTTAATAACTAGTCATACAACCTGACACAAATTAATTTAATTTCATCAGCAGAGAGAGACTGTCCGTCATTACCAAAAGGTTACTACCACAACTACAATCTCGAAGGAATTAAACAAAGACTTGTGACAGGTGTCAAATTCATGTGTGTCACCCCAGGGTACAAATTTCACAAGATGACATCTTAGTCTGCCCAGAGTTGATGGCCAATGTACCACCTGTAATACCAATATGTGGAAACACAGACTGGCACAAAAAAGTGGAATGCTTTTAAACTCTACACCAGGATATAAGCTTCATTTTAAAACAAGCATGTATGTATGCATGCATGCGTGAATAAATAAATAAAAATAATAATAAATAGACAGATGCTATAAATCTCTATTCCTTACAGTTATGAAGAAAATCTTCAAAACGTGGACTAAATATAAACCAGTGCTGCACATCTGCTTGAACCTGCAGACTGGCATAATAGTTCTAGATTTGATTTGATTTTTTGCTGATCCCAACTCTCCCATAGTTTAATACAGCCCAATGGTCTGCTCTAAATTACAATAACTTGTCTCTCTCATTGAAAGGGCAAGTATGTTACCACCTTCTCCAAGTTTTTCCTGTCCCGATATGCCCGTTGGGACATCCTGTCCCGACATCCCTCTTGTTCTCTTGTGAGGACACAATCCTCATTCATTCAGGGGCAGTAATGCAAGTGCAGGAATCCCTTTGATGTGGGCAGGCAGGCAAATTAGCCGTTTGTGAAAAGATTCCCGCAGGGTTAAGGACTCATCAAGGATGCCTAAGACAGAATCGACGAGCACAGGAAGTTTTGCAAATACTGGTTTCCAAACAAGTTTTTTGTGCACATATATATAATGGAGAGCGTTTTCAGACAGTGTTTAATAAGGTCCCTCATGAGAGACTCTTGAGAAAATTAAAAAGTCATGGGATAGGAGGCAGTGTCCCATTGTGGACTGGTAAAGACTAAATGGTCAGTTTTCACAATGCAGAAAAGTAAATAATGGAGTGAGTGCCCCAAGGATTCTGTACTGGAACTGGTGTTGTTTAATGTATTCATTCATGCTCTGAAAAAGGGAGTGAGGTGATCCAATCTGCAGACAATGCCAAGTTATCCAAGGTACTTAAAACATGAGCAGACTGTAAAGAATTGCAGGGGGAACTTGCGAGACTAGGTGCCTGGGCATCTAAATGGCAGGTGAAACACGAGGACAAACTTATTAATGTTAATGTGGTCAAGTATAAAGTGATGCACATAGAGAAAAACAATCCAAACTTTATGTACACAATGCTGCATTCTAAATTAGTAGGGCTGCAACCATTAATCGATTAATTTTAGATTGTAAGCCACAGGCAGGGACTGCGTCTATTTCTATGTTCTGTACAGCGCCAGGTACATGACCAGCGCTATATAATGTTTATAATAATAAAAATAATAATAATCAAACTGATCAATCAATTAATCTGTCTAAAACCAATTAAAATTTGTCCCCCGATTAATTGGTTGGCTGCCAGAACCTCCTGACACTCCATAGTTCTCAGTCCGTAGCTCGAGTGGAGGCGCCCCAGCAGAAGGCAAGTTCACCCAATGCACGCAAATTAGGAGAATCTATGCAAATACATGTAAATTTATGCACATGGTAAGATTAACTGATAGATTTATCAGCAAAAAGACTTACTCGATTAATCAACTAAAATTTCTAATAAGGTTGTAGTTCTATAAATTAGGAGTTGCCACTCAGGAAAAGGACCTTGGAGTTATTATGAACAATACATTGAAATCCTCAGCTCAGTGTGTGGTGGTGTTAGCTCCTGCCCTCACCGAAGCCATTACCCTGGAAGATCCCGGGGCCCCCAATGGTGGCAGCCTGCCTTGCCGACTGCTCCAGGAACAGAAGCATCGCCGCCGGGCTCGGAGACAGCCGTGGCCACGCCCCCCACGTCTCTGCGACAGCGGGTTGCCGAGACAACCCAGCCGCCCAGCAGACCTTCATCCATGCAATCCCTGACACCACGCAACGCGGGGTCAGGGCTTCAGCCACTCCGCCGTTCAGCGCATCTGCAGGCGTGGCTGGGGGCGAAGCCAGAGACATAAAAGGCCGGCACTGAGCATTCCCCAGTGCTGGTAATCAGCATGTGAAGCCGGCCCCCTTGCAAGCTAAGTGTATTGTGTTTTCTGGTGACTTGTTGTCCTGCTGGGTGTACTAGGAGTGTGTGTTCCCTTCCCCATTGCCTCCCTACGAATGAGTGTGCACGGCCAGGTGAGTGACAGGCAGGTACCTTCCCCTCCCCCAGCCCCGGGCCTTCCTTCCCTGTCCCCACGGAGTGTGTGTGTCCCTGGCTCCTTCATCCTCTCCCTTGGATCCCCTCCCTGGAACCCCGCACCATCCCCACTATCATTATCTGACCTGTGCCCCCTCCCCCCTGTGCGTGCTTGTGCAGACTGAGTGTGACGGGAGGTTTGGAAGCTCACAACAGCTCTGCACCCTATGATGATAGGGGACCCAGTCTCTGTGAGATCATAGGGCCCACATACTATCCTGATGGGCTTCTTTACCTCACTGTCCACTGGCAGAGCATGAGCGGGGGTGGTGAGAGGGACGAGTGGGGCCCAAAGGAGATTTTCCCCCTTCCTCCACTGACAGAATTACCAGCATACCCTTTTCCCTGCCCTGAGTGTAGCATGGAAGGCATTAACGACTTAGCTAAACTTATCTGGGCGGTGCAGTCCCTGGCCTTCAAAATGAAGAACTTACAGGCTCAACATAAAGAATTAGTGGCTGCCGTGGCCGGGCACGCAGAGGCAGCCGGTCCCAGTGAGATAGCCACAGCTGAGGTACACCCTGCCCCCTCGGCTCTGCCCGCCAGCGGTGTGACAATACCTCAAGAACCCAAAGGCCCTAAGTTGGATACATTTTGTGGGGACCGTCACACCTTTCAGGGATTCCTGGCCCTTTGCGGACTGAGGTTCACTATGCAGGCCGCAACCTATGCCACCGATACCCTGAAAGTGGCATTTATAATAGGACATTTAGGTGGGACTGCCTTAAAGTGGGCAACTACCCCATTGCAAGGGAATAGCCCCCTCTTGTCAAACTATGCCGAATTTCTAAAGGACTTTACATTGTTATTTGACCATCCCCCATCGGGTTAGAGATGTTGAGGCCACGATTATGTCCCTTCGGCAGTCCCAGGGAACCCTTCTGGAGTATATCACGCAGTTCCAGCAGCTAGCGCTGGAACTCCGATGGCCTACTGGGGTCTTACGGGTGTTATTCCGGAAGGGTCTTAGTGAGGAGTTGAAGGACCAACTAGCCTTCACTCCCCTCCCGGACACATGGGAAAAATTAGCCACACTCACCCTACAAATTAGTGACTGCCTAGCCGAACGACGGCTGGAAAGGAAAAAAGAGTCCCGCACATACCTTCCCAGACCTAGAGTTACCTCAACCCCCGTCTTGGGAGAGGCTAGGGAGGGTGGACCCGAGCCAACGCAGCTGGGAGCATCCCAAGGGCCCCTGACATGGAAGGAACGGGAACAAAGACACAGATCTCAAACCTGCTATTATTGTGGTGAATCAGGGCAGTTCGTTCCCAAGTGTCCCTCCATACCACCCCAGAAAAAGGTCCCAGCCATAAAACTCCTTCCCTCTGTGCTACCTAAATCTGACAATCATCTCCGGGTGCCCCTGACCCTCACCTTAGGACCCCAATGGTCTCTAGTGGTGCAGGCCCTGATTGATTCTGGTGCCTCAAGCAATTTCATTGACTCAGGCCTAGTGTGAGACTACGCAATCCCTACCCACCCAAAATCAACCCCAGAGTCTGTCCACTCCATAGATGGCTGACCTCTGGTATTGGGGCCCATTACTCAACAGACAGAGTGACTACCGTGCGCAATCGGGGACCACCAGGAAACCCTGTCACTGGATGTAGTTTGCACCCCCTTGTTTCATGTAGTGCTAGGACTGCCTTGGCTACGACAACATAAACCACAGATCTCCTAGGCAACCAGCAAGCTGCGCTTTACGTCCTCCTATTGCACCCAGATGTGCCAATGCCCAGCAACTAGGGTACAAGGAGCCCTGAATACAATCAGCACCCCTGCTTCAGTGGAGTCGAGCATCGCTGACGAATATCAGGAGTTTGCGGAGGTGTTCAGCAAGACTCAGTCGGCAGAACTCCCCCCCACACCCCGACCATATGGCTGCCCCATTGATCTGCTCCCAGGTACAGAACCTCCATTTGGCAGGGTATATGTGTTATCAAACCCTGAACTTGGAGCCCTGAGGCAGTACCTAGATGAGAACTTGCAAAATGGATTTATTCACCATTCTAGTTCTCCCGCGGGGGCGCCAAAAATTTTTGTGCCTAAAAAAGACGAATGATTATTGACTTTCGGGCACTTAACAGTATCACTGTGAAGAATCGCTATCAGCTGCCCTTAATCCCTGAACTACTAAATCAGCTACAGGGAGCCCGCATTTATACTAAGTTGGACTTGCGGGGAGCTTACAACTTAGTTCAAATGCGACAGGGGGATGAGTGGAAAACCGCCTTCCGTACGAGCTATGGCCACTTTGAGTACCTTGTTATGCCGTTCAGCCTCGCAAATGCTCCAGCCACCTTCCAGCACTTTATTAATGATATTTTTCGTGACATTCTACACACCTTCATAACTGCGTACCTAGAGGACATCCTTATCTACTACCATTAATTGAAAGCACATATTTTGCATGTACAGCAAGTACTGCAAAGGCTTCGAGTGCATAGATTATACTGCAAGAGGGAAAAATGCGCCTTTCATCTTACGACCGTGGACTTCCTACGCTTTGTAATCAGTTCAGCAGGAATCGAGATGGACCAGCAAAAGGTAGATGCCCTGCACCCAAGGCAGTGAAATCCTTGCAGCGCTTCCTCGGAAGCACTAATTATTATAGACACTATATTCCGAATTACGCAGAGATCACAACACCTCTAACACATCTACTAAAGAAAGGCCAAGGATATCTATGGGAAGCCGAACAACAATACAGTTTTGACTACTTGAAGAAAGCCTTTGTTACTGCCCCCCTTACAGCACCCTGACTTTGGGAAACCATTTCACGTGGAGGCCGATGCCTCCAGTTCCGTGATCGGGGCAGTCCTACTGCAAGAAGCTACTGACCAGAAACGGCTGCTCCCCTGCGCCTACTACTCTAGACAGTTAACTGCAGCCGAACATAACTACACCATCCTCGACCGGGAACTGTTGGCCATCAAGGCAGCCTTTGAAGCCTGGAGGCATTACCTGTAAGGGGCCAAGCACCCTGTTTCAGTAACGACCGACCACAAGAACCTTACCTTCCTCCAGACCGTGTAGATCGCCAATGCCTGGCATGCCCGCTCGGCGCTGTTCTTCGTGCAATTTGCATTTACCATACACTATCGCCCGGGACAGCTGAACGTCCTCGTGGACGCTTTGTCTCGCTATAATGAAGGCCGCGACTTCGAGACCCGACAACAAGGAACTATCTTGGACCCCAAGGTTTTCACGGCCACATACCTCTCTCTGGACCACCTGAAACAAGCAGGGGCCCAGGAACTAAAGCTTGGCGATGACCCCTTATACGAAGAAGATGGATTGATTAAAAGAGACGGTAAGGTTGTCATTCCCCCTTCGTGCCAACCTCACATACTGTGGGCCCACCACAAAGCCCCCTTGGAGGGTCACCCAGGAGCCGAACGCACTTGCCACTTGTTACAACACACCTTCTGGTGGCCTACGCTGAAGCAGGATGCACAGCAACATGTGAACGCATGCACCATTTGTGCATGAATGAAGGTGCCTCGAAAAGCCCCAGTGGGTCTCCTACAAGTAGCCCCATTACCAAATGGCCCATGACAACGAATTGGACTTTATTTTATTGTGGAACTACCCCCTTCCTGGGGATACAGTGTGATCCTTGTTGGCGTGGATCGTTTTACAAAGCTGGCCCACTTTGTGGCATGTAAAGGTTTACCTGCAGCCTATAAGACAGCCATGCTCTTCATCCGACACATCGTTAAACTACATGGATCGCCCCTGGAAATAGTCAGCAACAGGGGATCTCAATTCACTTCCCATTTTTGGAAAACATTGTTCACGACACTGCAAGTGGCCCTAAAGCCCACCACAGCGTACCACCCACAAGCCAATGGACAGGTAGAGCAGGTCAATCAAAACCTAGAACAGTACTTGCAGTGCTACACATCCTACTTACAAGATGACTGGTACACCTGGTTACCAATGGCGGAGTTTGCATACAACAACGCACCAAATGCATCGCTTGGAAACTCTCAATTCTTCATAGTATACGGTTTCCATCCCCAGATTGGAACCTTTGATTTCCCATCCACCCAAGTTCCCGCTGCCGGTGTCCTCGCCCATCAAATCCAGGAGACCCAGGCCACTGCCAAGAAAGTCCTGGAAAAAGCGCAGCAACGATACAAGGCACAAGCCGAAAAACATCGCCAAGTCGTGCCCCCCCGGCAACGCTGCGACTACGTGTGGATCGATCGCCGCCATTTTCCAACAACATGCCCATCGGCAAAGCTGGACTATAAATATATCGGCCCATACCCAATCCTACGACAAGTGAACACGGTCACCTATATGATATGCTTGCTCCCCCACCCCACCCGCCTGCGCATTCACCCAACCTTCCACATCGCCATGTTGAAGAAAGCTGATTCCTGAGCGCAATGGCTGGAACCCGCTCGCCCAGACCCCGCCCTCCCCCCTGTTGCAGCAGGCCCCGACTACGAGGTGAAAGCCATTCTGGACTCCAAGTTCCTCCACGGTCAACTACATTACTTGATAGACTGGGTGGGGTACGGCCCCGAGGACTGGTCCTGGGAGCTGGCCTCTGGTGTCACGGCTCTAGCCTGGTCCGTCAGTTTCACCTGCGCCACCCCTTGCAGCCCGGGCTGCCCTGGGCCTTTGGCTGGGGGCTCGCAGGGGGGGGGACTATTAGCTCCCACCCTCACTGAGCCATTACCCCGGAAGATCCTGGGGCCCCCAACTGCGGCAGCCTGCCTTGCCGTCTGCTCCGGGAACAGGAGCATCACCGCCGGGAACAGAAGCTGCCTTGCCGTACAGCGCGTCTGCAGGCACAGCTGGGGGCAGAGCCAGAGACATAAAAGGCCGGCGCTGGGCATTCCCCAGTACTGGTAATCGGAGTGTGAAGCCGGCCCCCTTGCAAACTAAGTGTATTGTGATTTCTGGTGACTTGTTGCCCTGTTGGGTGTAGTAGGAGTGTGTGTTCCCTTCCCAATTGCCTCCCTACGAGTGAGTGTGCACGGCCAGGTGAGTGACAGGCAGGTACCTTCCCCTCCCCCAGCCCTGGGTCTTCCTTCCCCATCTCCACGGGGACCCTCCATGAAACTAACAGGTAGCAGATTTAAAACAAATAAAGTATTTTTTCACTCAATGCACAATTAAGTTTTGGAATTTGTTGTTAAAAGATGTAGTCAAAGTCAGTAGTATAGCTGGGTTTAAAAAAGGGTTGGACAAGTTTCTGGAGTATAAGTCCATTAGCAGTTATTAGACAGGTAGGTTTGGGGAATGTGACTTCTGTCGGGAGCTGGAAGTGAACAACAGGGAATGGATTGTCCCATTGTGACCTGTTGGGTACTTCTTCCAAATGACCAAGACTGGCCACTGTTGGAGACAAGATGCTGGGCTCGATGAAACCATTGGTCTGACCCAGCTCTTAACTGAGCTACCCAAGGAGACTAGCAGTTGTGGAAAAAAAATCGGTGGTTGCCAACTTATGTAAAAATTCAGAACTCCAACCACCAAAACTCTGGTCAAAGCATGACACAGAAAACAGCAGGAGATTTTAGTATGAAAAAGTCTGAAAATCTCATCCTCGCGGTAATAAATTTGATGCCAACTATTAGGTTCCCTGGATGTGAGAGCACCAGAAGGGCACATCCAGCACTCAACATTAATCACTGCATTTATAAATCTTAAACCAACATTCTTTAATTCAACTGTAAGAATTAGTTTATTCATTACTAGGTAAAAAACACTATTTGTCTTAATAACCGAGACTGCAAGTTAACAACCCTACTTTTTATATCAGTTATTATGCTCCCACATCAAGGAAGCTAATGGACATCAACACAGCAATGGAGGCAGCAGCCCATTCCAGAGGTGGCTTCAGAGGCTAGGGCTCCCAAAAAATTCAGGACATGTTGCTGACCAGACGGAGCTGCTTACTCTTTCAGGACAGTTGTAGGGAAATCAGAACTGTCCTGATAAAACTTTAGATAAGTCTTCCGCATGAATCATTTAATCATATCTTAGGGTGAAAACAGACGCCCAGGTGGCACGGCAGCACCCTGGTCCGGGGCGGGAAACAGCAGCCACCGCTCTGCAGGTCAGAGTTATTAACCATGGCCAGAAAGCCGTCCTGCTGCCGGAACACCCCAGTGGGGGGGGGAGGGGGCACATAACAGATGTTCGAGTGGGAGCACCGCCCTGCTCCCAGTGTCCCGCCCCCCACTGTGACAGGCAATCACAGCAGTAAGTCATAGCTCCCGGCCATAATGGCAGGGTCAAACAGACACTGTGGCCCACATGGGTGGCCTTTAGTCCGGGGTGTGAGCCTGGGATCATCTGGGGGACACATTCCAGACCAGCTGTCTACCCACCCCTTGGCAGTAGCGGGCAGGGAAACAGACGTGTGCCGAGTCCCAGGCCACAGCGGGCTAGAGTCACGTGTGATTTCACCCTTAGAGTGCTGTGGGGAATACTCATGTGGGGATCAGTAGGCTGAACAGGACTCTTGAAAAAATGCTCTCCACATTGTCATGTGGAGACCTAGTACAGCAGTGCACTGTCCTAGTATCCCAGATCTGTCAAGTTAGAAGGGATTTCATGGGTCATCTAGTCCAGCCTCCTGCCCTAAATCATCGCTGACAGATGTCTATCCAGCCTTTTCTTTAAAACCTGCAGGATATAGGTATGCTGTGCAAGCCAGTGATATAGAGGCTGTGTTTTCAATCCTGTGTAAGGTATGACATAAGAAGTTGAAGACATCAAACAAAGGAAGCTAAGAAAAAGGCTTGTGTATTGAGAGTGTTTGCTATTTGAATATTTATCGAGGTGTCTAAAAGCCTGGCAAAGCAAAAGGGAAGAAAGGAGGGGATGTGTGTTCCAAACAGGAACATCAACCTCAGCTTGTCTTTATGTTTTTCTTTATGCAAGCAAGTATCTTAATCAGAATGCCAGCACTTTGAAGATTTCCGGTGGGAAGGTTCCACACACACACCCCTTGTACAAAAGTTGATGATATCAGTATCGGGGGTGCCACGTATGTGTGGCTTTGAGGCAAACATCTTAATTGGCCTTCTTAGGAAGAACCTTGGAAGATGTAAATGCCAGAGGGGTAACAAGGGAGCTGGTGCAGACACACGGTCCGAGGGCTAGTGCCATGGCTGTGCCACAGGAGACTCCAAGCTGACTCATGGTTTCCATGGCCCTGGTGGCATGTTATCCCATCAGTCTTTTGATTTGCTGAGACCTGGTGCAGGTCTTAAAAGAGCAGCACACTGTGCAGGTAGATGTGATGCTGGAGACCCAGACAGTAAAGACATCAACGGGTTGGAAAAGAGGTTAACAATAATCGACCTTTAATGCAGGCATTTCTTGAATTATCTTGATTTTAATGCAAAATAGGATAAGGGGATTCTGGGTTTCTAGGGGCCATCAATAAGGATTGGCCTGGGGGAAAAAAAAAATCTTTGAAGCTGTCAAAGTTGGCCAACAAATTTAATGAGCAGTCATGTTCCTGTCTGCCACAGCAGAGAAGGAACTGGGGCTGAGTGGGGAGCTGACCCAGATTTGTAATCGGTCCCACTGGCACCACCACATACTCCCCACTGTAAGAGTTGGCATGCGGGGCATAGGTGGGTTCAGGGCAGGAAAGGGGGATTAGAGCGGAGGTCCAGGTTCCAGGCAGGTCAAGACACAAGGAAACAAGGAATGGAAACAAGGAATGGAATCAACAAGGCATGGAGACAAGGCACAAGGGGAGCAGATGGTCAGATAATCCTACTGGTCAGATGATCGACTCATCTTCCTGTCACCGGCTGCCTTATACGTGGCAGGCAGCAAATCAAACCAGGAAGCTGAAAGGCATGGCAGGGGCTGGGACAGACAGGAGGGACATGGCCAGGACAACATAGGAAGGTCTCTCGAAGGGCATGGCTGGGCCTGAGGCAAAGTGAAGCAGTGACGCTGCAGGCAACTACTCCAAGAAGCCTGGATATGAGGTTTCAAGAAACCATTCCCGACACCCACTCGGAGTATGGCTTTGTTAGCCAGATGGAGCAGCTCAGTGACATGACAAGGGATACAATCCCCAGTAGTGTATGGAGCATATTAAGAAAAATAAAGCAGTTGCATCTTTGTGCATCTTTGCCTGCTCTGCAAACAACTGGAGTAGCTGCATGCGCACAGAAGATGCAGTCGCTGTACATTTTGCATGAATAGTCTTTAAGATTCCAGTTTTAAATCAGAAATTATGGTTTTAGGTCCCAGACAGTAAAGATGGAAACTTCTGGTTTGGGTAAGCAATGAGACAATCAAGGCTGTATTTCCATACAATAGACCACCGGAGTCAGGATTTCTATCATCAAAGTCCTCCATCCCCAGACTTTGGGGCAGGAACTGTATAACACTGAGTAATGCTCTAGCCATCTCCCTTGAGCTAGAGGGTCTTCAACCTTTTAAAACATATCTAAAAAACAATAGGCAAAAACCAGAACCAGATGCACGCTACAACACCCAAATTCTAACTCTCAGTATTGGTCACTGGAGAGGAGGAATACAAGATATAAACAGTTTTTGTGGGTAACAAATATGTTAAATTAAACCATATAAAACTCTTTCACTTGTAATAATGAGATAGGGTCAGTTTATTAGCAGTATTCAGAACCCAGTAGCTCCTATGGGTTAATGTGATTTAATACGTCCTATCACTAGGTTCTTATTTATATTATTATTATTATTATTATTATTATAAGCATATATATAGCGCCAGCAATGTGCCTGGCGCTTTACAAAGAATAAGATAGACATGGTCCCTGCCCGAGAGCTTACAATCTAAACACAGGGTGAGAGGAGACAGGGAAGGGGGAACAGACGGAGAGACAAGGGATGCAACATTCATGAGGATGCGGGAACTCAGGTACCCGTTCTTGGCTCATGTCTATACAATGCCATACTTTAGCAGATGGAACTTGTACCAAAAACAACACTGCATTTTTGCAGGGGTGTTATTAGGGGAAATTAGTGGTGATGCGACACCACTTTTTTGTTTCCAAAAGCAGATGATACCACTCCAGAAAATAAAGAATTCTCCATAGTACATTCCATAACTTGAGAAATTTCAATAATGCAAAGTTTCACTATTTACTGTAATTTCCTGTACAAAAATCATTTCAAATTTTATGTGCTCTGTAGCAGTGTGTATTTAATTTGGCCAAATGAATGGCACAGAAGATTAAGCCTGTATCTAATTAATCTTTATACAAATTTCAAAATGCAGGGATAAATTACTACATCTGTTTCATTTTTATTGTATCTGTTTAATAATGCAAGGCAAATGTGACTTGTAAGAAAATACAGATACTATGTCAACCACTGTAATTAGCAAGAAAAACAGAAATAATGTAGCATGACAATATTAGGAACAAAGCACATAGTATACTTTCATGTAGTCAAATCAAGAAAAATCTACTGCTATGCAAAGTTTGTAAATGAAATACATTATAAATATCCCAGTACTTATGTTGTTGATTATCATTTGTATATTGGGTGACAAGAAAATAAAACTATTACAAGTAATCAATTCAAGTGAATTATTTGGTCTACATACTTTATTACAGTGCAGCAAATAAAAATGGGAGCCATTAAACATTTATCTGAGACATGTCTTGCCCTATCGTGCTGTTTGAGTATTAAAGTTGCAATGAGATGAAAACTAAATAGATTTGCAATCTCAACAGCCCGTTCTATCAGACGGCAGCAAGCGGCACTGCATAAAGTTGCCTACAAAAAGCTGCCTACAAAAAGTTGCAACTACCTCAGAGTTTTGTGGTTTGGCTCCAGAGGGTCGGCTGTTTGGCAAAAGAAAACACATTACACCTGTCCTCTATAGACTGCATAAGCCAGGGGTAGGGAATCCTTTTCTCTCCCATGAGCCAGGCTGAAAATTTGCACAGGCTCCACAGGACAGGAAGGAGTTAGAAGAGAACACCCCCATGCTCTCAGCAGGAGGTGGGGGTGTCGGGGTGTGCCCAACTTCCCTGAACAGGGTGCCAGGCAGGGGAGTGGAAAAGGCCCCTTTGCCCTTCCCCTGATGCTCATGAGGTGCAGCACCATGGCCCAATTGGGGGGGGGGAGGGGAGATGCACCTGGAGGGTGGAGACCTGACCAGGCATATACCTGAATCAGCCAGGTGCTTCTTCCTCTCTCACCAACTGCAGGGTCACACACAGGGACTTTTTTCCTACCTTGGTCTTCACTCAATCTTTGCTGGGTGAGTCGAGATCCCAGTGGGAGCACGTGCGGGGGGGCCATATGGGCCGGGGGGTAGGAGGTTAAGCCTGAATGGAGCGCCGTCACCTGGGGCAGCGCAGCAGCGCTTGGGATCACAGATTAAAAGCTCGGTGGGGGACGCTACTATTAATTTAACACCCCTAGAGGTGCAGGGGGAGCCCGCTTCCATTTTAAAGACCCGGGGAGCAGGTTAAGCCCACACAGAGAGCCACCGCCTAGGGCAGTGCAGCGGCACTCAGGATTCCGTTTAAAGGCCCAGGGGGGTGTTAAGCCCTCATGGAGAGTCGCCGCCTGGGGCAGCGCAGCAGCACTTGGGATCACAGATTAAAGGCTCGGTGGAGGACGCCACCACTGTTAACGTAACACCCCGGCGGGGGGAGCCCGCTTTCATTTTAAAGACCCGGGGAGCAGGTTAAGCCCACACAGAGAGCCGCTGCCTGGGGCAGTGCGGCGGCACTCAGGATTCCTGACTAAAGGTCCGGGAGGGGGGGGGGTGTTAAGTCCTCACGGAGTTGCCATTTTAAAGCCAGGGAGAGGTTAAGCCATTACGTAATGCCACCGTCTGGGGCAGCACAGCAGCGCTCGGGATCACAGATGAAAGGCCTGGTGGGGGGAGACCCTCACGGAGTGCCGCCACCTAGGGTAGCGCAGCAGCGCTCGGGAGTACAGTTAAAGGCCCGGTGGAAGGAAGCCCTCACGGAACACTGCCACCTGGGGCAACGTGGCTGTGCTCGGGAGTACAGTTAAAGACCCGGTGGGGGGAGGCCCTCATGGAGCACTGCCACCTGGGGCAGCATGGTGGCGCTCAGGAGTCCAGCTTAAGGCCTGGTGGGGGGAGGCCCTCATGGAGCGCCACCACCTGGGGCAGCGCGGTGGCGCTCGGGAGTACAGTTAAAGGCCCGGTGGGGGGAAGCCCTCACAGAGGACTCTCTCTTACAATTTAAAGCCTCTCCCTTACAAGTTGGATGCCCGGGGGTGTGTGGAGCCCTGACGGAGCGCCGTCACCGGGGACAGGGCAGCAGCACTCAGTCCTGTAATGTAAAAGTCCCGGTGGGTGTGCGTGTGGAGCCCTCATGGAGCCTCATCGTCTGGGTCAGTGCGTGGGTAAAAGCCCTGGGAGGGAGGAAACCCGCATGGAGCTCCGCTGCCTGAGACAGCGTGGTGGCGCACGGCATCTATTCAGCAGGGGAGAAGTCCAGAAGGGGGGAGAGAGCCCGCTCGGAGCGCCGGTACTTTAGATGCCAGTGCTGCAACCCTAGTGTGGGACACAACTGTGGTTAACACGGAGGTGCAAGCCACCTAGGGACAGCCGGGTTTAACTCCAGGGTTACATGCATATGCCATCCCCATCTCCTTGCCCGGCGATCACCTGTCCCTGACAACCAAGTAGAAGATATGGAAAGGGAAATTTCTCGACATTTTTATGTTGTTACACAGTGAGGTGCTGGGCAAGGAGGGCGTGGAATCCGACAAAGGGAGTAAGGGCAAGCAAAAAAGGCCCCCAGTATCCAGGACGTGGGGAAAATGGTCGGCCTGTTTTTATATTTACATGGAGGTGGTCGCATATAGATTCCCAAATAAGGTCTGGCAGTTGATTCAGTATGCTGCTATAATACAAAAAGCCTACTTAGATTTTGAGGGGACAGCCTGGCTTGAATAGGATGAAATATTTTGTTGCCGGGCCACATCTAACCCCCACACACGCTGGGATATTATTGATTACAACATGCACTCGCAAATCATGGTCCCGCACCATCCTGTTGTGGGCATCAGGACGGTGAGTGGGGTGGTGCTCCCAGGTCCCTCAAAGCAAGTTTCCGGCAAGCCAGTATGTTGGGCCTTCAATGAGAAGGGGTGTTTCCGTGCCTGTTGTAAATACGCCTACGCCTGTGCAAACTGCAGAGGGGGTCACCCAGTCTCTTCCTGCTTCAAGGGGTGGTCTGAGTCCAGGAAGCAGAGGTTTACGAATGGAGGCCGTAAGCATAAACGGCAAGGAGACGGTAGCGTACAAGAGACGAGAGGGAACCATGGGTTTGGCTCCTATGCCAATCAAGCTTGAGGTGCTAGGTCCCCTGCTGCAGCGCTACCCAAACAGGGTTGACGCTGAATACTTATGACAGGGTTTTTCTGAGGGCTCTGAGATTCCTTACACGGGGCCACACATCAGCCCGAGAGCCAATAACCTGAAATCTGTGTGGGGAATGGAGGACGTGGTTTGGAATAAAATTAGTAAAGAGACAGCATCAGGGAGGGTGGTGGGCCCATTCAGCTCTCCTCCATTTTGTCCCTTCAGGTGCTCCCCACTGGGGATTGCGCCTAAAAAAAACACTGGGGGAGTACCGATTGATACATCATTTATCTTACCCCAGGGCAGTTCTGTTAATGATGGAATTGACCCCGTGCTGTGTTCAGTGTAGTACACATCTTTTGATTCTGCGGTGCATATCGTGTGGGCACGTGGAAAGGGGGTGCTCATGGGAAAGTGTGACAAAGTCGGCTTTCCGTCTCCTGGCGGTATCCCTGAGAGATTTCAACCTATTGGGTTTTTCTTTTAGGAGCCAGTTTTTCTACGATAAGGCCATGCCCATGGGCTGCGCCATTTCCTGCGCTGCTTTCGAGCGCTTTAACACCATGCTTGAGTGGACATCGAGGGTCAGGGCCGGTTTACCTTCCATATCACATTATCTTGATAATTATCTCTTTTGGGGGAGGGCGGGCTCTCAAGACTGTGCCCAGCTTATGTCTGTGTTTGCTAAATAACGGCTGAACTGGGCGTCCCATTGGCGTGGGGAAAAAACGAGGGTCCAGCAACCAGGCTCTCCTTTTGGGGCATAATGATTGACACATTGTCTTGCACATCGAGCCACCGTCCTGACAAGCTGGCCTCTCTGAGGGTGCTGCTAAGAAATACTGTGGGCACCAAGAAGGTGACACTAAAGAACATGCAAACTTTGCTCAGCCACCTAAATTTTGCTTGCAGAGTGGTAGCCCCTGGCAGGGCTTTCTGTGCACAGCTAGGCGGGGCCATGGCTGATATGACAGCCCCAGCCCCCACCACCGTATACGCATATGCAAGGGCATTAGGGAGGAACGTTTGGTCTGGCTGACCTTCCTCGAAAGTTACAACGGGATTTCAATGTGGAGGAAAGTGCGGCTACTCAAGACTGATCTTCAGGTGGTATCTGATGCTGCAGGAGTAATAGGTTTTGGGGTTTTCTTTCAGGGCAGCTGGTGCACCGAGTAGTGGCCACCTGAATGGGCTTCAACGGAGCTTCTCAGAGACATAACTTTTCTGGAGCTCTTTCCATTACTGGTGGCATTGGAGCTCTGGGGGCAACAATTCCAGGACTCCCAAGTGTGTTTTTGGTCAGACAACCAAGCAGTGGTACAAGTAATCAACCAACAGTCTAGTAAATCCAGCAAGGTTATGGTCTTGGTTCGTTGGTTTGTGCTGAAGTGCCTTTCTCTTAACATGTATTTCTCGGCCAAGCATGTACACAATTATATTGATGATTCCCTCTCTCATTTTCAGATGGAGCGGTTTCGTTCCCTAGCGCCTGGCACCAACATCAACCCAGAGGTGATGCCAGAAGCCTTGTGGAAGCTTGGGACCACAAGATAGACAAAGGCATTAGAGCTGCTGTTTCGAGCTCTACCTGGCAAGCATATGTGAACCATTTCCTGGAATTCTGCAAATTCCTGGCCACCCACGGGTTTCGGGAAGAATAGCCCATCTCCCTCCGTCTCGTGGAGTGGTTCATGGCAAACTTGAGTGGTCGCGGGTTAGCACCCCGCACCATAAAGTGTCGCCTAGCAGTTATCACCTTTTTCTGAAAGACGCATGGGGTGGCCAACCTGTGCGCGAGTTACAGGCTCCGCAGGGCTGTCGAAGGGTGGGCTAAAAAATGGGGGCCTAGAAAGGACACCCGCCAACCACTATCCGTTAATACATTGGCTCATTTGGTGGCTGCGCTGCCTCGGATCTGTTAATCTCCATATGAGGTGTTGCTTTTCCAGGCAGCTTTTTCAACAGCATTTTTTGCAGCTCTAAGGATGAGTGAGCTGGTACCTTCACCCCTGGGTGATCAAGCAGGCACTGCCCTGGAGTTACAGGACATAGCCCAAAGGCCTGAACACTCTATCACCATCACGAATCAGTGTTCTAAGACCTATCAGGAGGAACGGGGTCAGCTATTGATGCTGCACCGATCCCCAGTCGGGATGGTGTGCCCAGTCACGGCAATGGATGCTTATTTGGATGTTCGCCCGCGCCTACAGGGCCCTCTCTTCATTCATTCAGCGGGGACATTTTTAACAAAATTCTAATTTCAGGCAATTTGTGGAAAAGGTTTAGCGATGCTGGGTCTTCAGCCATCTGTCTACGGGTCGCACTCTTTCCGAATTGGGGCTGCATCCACAGCAGACAAGGGGGGACTACCTGTCTCTCAAATTAAGGCTATAGGTAGATGGAGGTCAGGCGCTTATCACACTTAGGTACAGCCGTTCAGCCCTTCTCAGTAGGCTTTGACCTGTCTGTAACAGTATTGTGTTTTGTCACCTGCAGGGTGAGGACAGCTGCTCACCGTCTGGATATGTGGGCACAGCATTGTACATTGGGACAAAGGTCACGCTGCTAATTCGGACTTTGGTACCCAGCTGGATTGTGGGCTGTGTTCCCGCATTTATTGGTTTGGGCACAGTGGTATGCGATGGGAACGCTTGATGCCTTCACTGTTCTGCAGGGCTGCACGCTTTGGGCCGCCGGACATCCTGGTTATCCACTTGGGCGAAAATGACCTCAGCCTGCGCAGTGCATGGGAGCTCACTGACGAGATGAAGAACGACATCTCCGAATTAGTAGCCACTTGGCCACAGTCCTCTGTATGGTGGTTGAATATGTTTGAGTGTAGGTTCTGGCAGTATACCACCACGCCAGGCAAAATAGAGCTTGCCAAACGAGAAATCAACAGGGCTGTGTGGGCATTTGTGGAGTACTTGGGTGGCCAAGTGGTACACCACAAGCGGATTGTGTGCCGCGATTTAGGCCTTTTTCTAAGGGACGGCATACATTTGTCTATGCAAGGGAACACTCTCTGATTGGAGGACTTGAGGGCTGTCTTTCATATGCATTTTGGAATACCTGTGTGGGGGAAAAGGGTTGAGTGAAGTTTTCCTCCCACTTTTCGAGGCAGATAGCAGGGTAGGAACCATACTGTAGTAAGGCTCCCTAAGAACTAAGGGGATGCACTTGCACCCCATCACCACTTGGGGAGCGTGGGGGTCTTAAGGACGGGGGGCCCAGGCCAGGCTCGGGACGGCTGATGAGGGGCTTTAACCTTGGGCCTGACCCAAGGGGAGGGTGAATTCAATGGGCCGATTCACCTGGGTTAGGCAGGCTAGATTTAGCTCAGCCCCCTTACCTGCTTTATATAGCATGGTTCCTCTCCACTACATACACGCAGATTCTTTATCTTTGGTTGTTTGTTGTAAAGTTATATTATAATGTAATAAAGTTGCAGCCGATGCCTCTTTATCCCAAAGCATGTCTCTGACTGTTCTTATGGGTAGTGCGGGCACAAGTGGGGGCACTTAATGGGTGTCCTCGGCATGAGGAAGGTCTAGTTCATGAATCTGCGCCACAGATCCATCCCCTACCATTAAGTGCATGCACTCATCTCTGCTCCTGTCCCCTAAGCCTGCTCTTTCAGTGCTTGAGGATAGGATCTAGATCCACATACCAGATCCAGGAGCTGAAAAGGGGTCAAATAAAAAACATGGAGGAACTACATGAAAATACACTATGTGCTTTGTTCCTGGTTCACTGCATAAATTCCCCACTGTGGAGTTTCTATTCACTTCAGAGCACAGTTCTACATGCGCTGACCCCGATGTACAAAGCCACATACAGTTTATGTTCCAGCAGTTTAAGAGATGGCTGTCTTTCCCCCTCCTTGCCACACACATACACACTACATAATACGTCAGGTAACCTAAAGCAGTCAACAACAATACTAATGTCCTCTAGACTTGAACATCTAAAAGCTGTTGGTAAACTCACTTCCCATCTGAGTGTGACACAGCCTGCATCTTCTCATCCTCCGGGACTGTTACAAAAGCCACTGGATTTATTCATGTCTTAAAGTCTGGATGGCAGTGAAACCTTTAAGAGGGTTGAGTGTGAAACTCCATTTTCTACCACAATGGTAGTTGTAAAACTGGACAACCAACTGTTGGCACAATAATGTATGAAGTAGGATTAAATGTTCAATTATGCCATAGACACACCAGACATTTGTGCAATGATGAGTATGCCTCTAGGACTGTCAAACACCACACAATAAAAGACAAGTGCATTTCTCACTACTAAGTTTGTAATGTAACTTGTGGGGGCATGCCCCAAAGGACCACACAACGACGTTATTGGTATAGAAAGGACATTGGCCGCAACTTTATTGAATACAGCATCACCCATGATGGCCTGTATCAGGGTACACACTGCTACATCCTGGGGCAGCCCCATATCAGGAGTTCTTCCCATTAGAGGCTGATGGGGAGGCCCTAGTAGGGCATACCCTGTGCCAAAATCAGAGACAGAACCATAGCGAATGCCATCAGCTAAATTTCCTGAGGGAGGGGAGAAGCAGCTACATCTGCTCTCCCCCTTTGTGGTCCTGGCTATTAAGGAACTGCCCCTGGGCCCCGATGGGGACGAGGAGAGTGGGGATAGGAGGAGACAGCTGCGCTCAGCTGTACACAGCCGGAGATCAGAAAGGCTTCCCAGGTGGCGAGGAGCTACTTATAGCCTCTTGCCTGTCCCCACCTCCAGGTATCACAATACCAGCCTGATGGGCTGCATGTCGGCAATGCAGGGCGGCCTTCATCTGTCCGCCCTCACCTGCGACATCTGGGTTGGTTAGGGGCAACTGGGTCCAGGTCCAGTCCCTGCAAATGGTGCCTCCTGTGAAGAGGCAGGAGCTTTCTCTTAGATTTCTACACGTGCTTTCACTTCATACTTACATTCACCATAATCCCTTAAATCAATCTTCATTTTGCTGACATTTCACACAACCTATGTGAAAACATTCCTATATTATTATAAATTAATTATTTAAATAGCACAAGCAATGTCCTGGTTTCTGCCATCATCCATGGCAAACTTACAAACTACAATGGACAAGAGAGGGGAGACAAAGGAGAGGGGAACATGGAGAGACACAGGGATGCATTCATAAAGTTGAGAAGTCGCAGGTATATTTCTTTAGCTGAAGACAGGGACATCTGTTCAGTACATTTTCCCCACTGACAGCAATGAGGAAAACACAGTGAACACTCTGTGTTTTCCTCATTGCTGGCTACAGGGGATCGTCAATGAAAGGGGATCGTCAATGAAAGGACAGAAGAGGGGGCATCAGGGAGCAATCTGTGGGGGTGAGCGGCTAGAAAAAGTCTGATAGGACTAGGGTAGGTTTTTAGGAGGGGTTTGAAGGTCATTCCCAACAATCAGTGTCTCGTGCAAAATGTATTACAACCCACTTAAGCTCCTTCTTTCTTGTGAATATCTCAATATTTAGTCTACAATGTACTTCAAAGACCTGAACATTTTTTCTTATCACTTTCACTTTTTTCATCACATACATCACTTATTACCTTCACTGTTCAAGGTGAAAAGTTATGTGTAGTTTTCTTTCAAATGCTTTTCTTAGTCCCAAATGTCTTCTCCACAAGTTTTTGTATAATCCACATCTTGGCATATTGTTACAATATTTAACATTTAACCATATTACTTCTAGAACAGCTCATCAAATGATTATGAAATCTGACAAAATCCCACACTGTGATTAAATGATACACATCAAATACAAAACAGCTGAAACCAGATCGTTGGTAAAGTGTGTTTTCATCACAGTTTATGCATGCAAAAGACCAGAAAAATGCAAATTTGTTAACAGACTGTGGCACTGCTGAGCCACCATAGGGCTCTGGGCCTTTAAGAGTTGTATAGTGGGTTGGCGCCACACCCACTCCTGGCTGTATACAAGAGGAAGGAACCAGAAGAGGAAGCAGTTGCTCCCTGGATGCCGAAGGACACCTCTCTCTGCTGGAGAGTTAACAGAGGAAAGACAAGTCTTAACAACACAGGACTGATGTATCAGCCAGTGGACTGTAACCTGGCTAGGCTTGGGGAACTAGATAGCCTTGTGGGGCCAGAGGGGTTGCACATCTGGCATAGCTAGGTTGTATAGAGACTGCTGTGTATACTGGAACTATGGTGGTGAACTGTGAATAAATGGATAATGCTTTGTTATTTGCACTGGCTGCCTATAGTCTTCCGGGCCTGATTCAAGGTGTTGGTTTTGATCTATAAAGCCCTAAACGGCCTGGGCCCTAATTATCTGCAGGATTGCCTCACACACACACCGGAGTCCCCTGGGTATCTCAGGTGGCAACTATGAGGGGGTGTTCTTGGTGGCTTCACCATGGCTGTGGAAATCCCTCCCGACGGAGGTCCGCCTGGTGCCAGACTTCCCCTCTTTCTGAAGACAGTGTAATACCTGGCTGTTCCACCAGGCTTTCAGCGAGGGAGACGGGTGATGGGTATGGGGGGGGGCGTTCTTTGGCTCCGCATGGGGCTTATTATTGATTTTATATTGGTTTTATCTTATTTATGGAAGGATTATATTTTATTATTTTTATATGTTTTGAGTATGTTGTGAGCTGCTTCGGCAGGAGGGGGCGGCCAAGAAATTGAATGAAATAAATAAATAATTCCCATGTGACTTAGATTCTGGGCCCCTAATCCTGACAACACTTATCCACTCAACACTGTGTCCTGTTACGCAAACATAATACTTATATGTAAAGCTACTGGGACAGTAACAACAACTCAGTCTCTGATTTCTTATCTCCATCAAACTTTCCAATACCCACATTATTGCATCCTAATAATGCATTTCCTTCCTTTTCCCCCATTGTTTTTCTCCTCGCTTTGTTCATGTTCCCTTTAGCTGCGCTTATCCTTAGGGGGTTAAAATGAATGAAGTCCTGCTACAGCTTACCTGTGCCCTAACTTAAGTCAATGAAAGAAGTTCTGGTGTGGCAGCCCTTGTCCCTTGGGTTCCCGTGATAGGACAAAATGTTAGATATTCTGGTTAGGAATTCAGGTAGGATTCAGAAATTGTCAGCTGTTGGTGATCTCTACTGGGTATGTTGTGTATTTTCTGCAACTTACGTGACTAGAACAAACCCCCTTTCGTGATCCCTCTTGACTAGGCTAAACAGAAACATGACAATGTTATTTCCTGGGTATCTTCCTGCAAGGAGAAAAAAAATCCACCAATATAGCATTCAACCATTCTAAACTTTACTCCCACATATCCAACTAATCTTCCTTAAGTGCTCAACAGGCATTTTCCTCCTTGATATTACTACGGACCATGGCATGTTTATTTTCACTCTCGTGGAAGAAATATTAGCCTACACGCCGTGCTGTATATTTATTGAGCGATAGGCATTTCCCCTCCATGGAAAAAATGTATGCACGGTTCCTTCTCATCAGGTAACAGGCAATGTGATGTGATTCTTTACTTCACCCTGAACTCTGAGGTGCTATTTGATTCATTGCCTTCTATTTCTGTTGCTCACAGAGTTCTAAATATTTAAGTCTTGCATGAATAAAGGGTTGTGTTCAACAGTGTTGAATGTAGACACACAAATTAATTCTTTGCTTTTATCTTAGAGATAACGGAGACAGGAAATTTAACAACTGACCTAAATATATCTATTGTTCTAAAGCCTGTCAAATCCAAGTTTGACATCTTCCTGGCAATTTACATAGAAACCAGCTGAAAGATGCATTTGTTTGCCTTAAATTTTTTACGCATGCTATTTGGCAAGTTCTGGGCAGGTTACTCATAACAGGCAGGTCACTATTACCATAAATCAAAGATTACCACCAACTTCTAGGGACCAGAAATGAGGTGATTGATTCAGGAGAGAGATCACAATCTTAAAGCCTTGGCTTTCAAGCTAGTTCCCTAATCGACAAAAATGCAGGCTAATAAAACATACTGAAAGCAAGCACATCTCCATCAGTCTAGCATTTCCAAATATGCAAAAATAATCATCTCATATTACTCCTAGCACAACAGGGGAGGAAGAGCACTTCAACATAGATGAATGCCAATCACTGGTGCCAGCTGATTAATGGATGCTCTTTAACCTAAGGAAAATCAGTCAACGTGATGAGAGCCCACAGTGACCTGCTGTGGCCCGGGACTCACCTGCACGTGTGGTGTGGGCCCCCTACTGCCCTGGGGCGGGTAGGTGGCTGGCCTGGGATGTGCCCTGGGCCTGCTTCCGGGCGCCCATCCCAAGCCACAGGCCACCCACATGGGTCAACACATTTGTTTGGCTCAGCCATCACCACCTGGGGGCAGGGGCCACTATGGCCATGTGTCATGGCTGGTAGCCATGGCTTCTCATCATGGTGAAGGGGGCACTGAGAGCGAGGCAGGGCTGGCCGCCTGCATGTTTGTTAAGCTCCCCCCCTATTCCACGGCATGCGGCGGTGGGACAGCTCTCCAGCTCCAGGCAAGTTTGTCTAGTGCCCCTCCCTGACATGGTGAGGGGTGGCTGTTGTTTCCCAGGCTGGGGAACTGAAACTCTGCACACATCGGATTTTGCCCATAGAGTCAAGGCTGAGTTCAGTGGAAATTAGGTTGTACGTGCAAACAACTGCCCAATACAAATAATTCAGTATTTACAGAAATATTTTATAAAGTCAAAATTCCTATCGTTCCTCCGAGGTTAATAAGAGAATCAGACCCCATGATGCCAGAGCCGCACGTTGTGCCAGGCAACAAGACATTGCAAACAGTAGTCTTGTAAAGTAGAGAATCAGATGATACTTCTCTTACAGGTCCTCTAATCCCCGAGGCAAATCTCATGCTCCATTAATTGTGCTGGCCTGTAAAGAATCTGTTCCTCTAGGAAGACTGTCAAGGGCAACTCTCCTCAATAAAAAGTTGACATTGACTGTGGAGGATGGCAGGGACTGATATTAGCAGCAGGAGGAAATAAGACACGTTTATTTATTTAATCAAATTTTTATGCCACCCTCTCCTGCTTCCGCATCTCGGGGCGGCTCACAACAGCATAAAAACACAAAATGTAAAAACAAGACATAAACATTATAATAACAATATAAGAACATTAAAATAAACCAAGCAAAGCAATAAAAAAAATTCCAACCCCCCACCCGTCACCCTCACCAAAGGCCTGGCGGAACAGGCAGATCTTACACTGTCTACGGAAAGAGGGGAGGCCTAGGGACAGGCAGACCTCTGGGGGGAGGGAGTTCCAAAGCCGTGGTGCGGCCACCAAGAACACCCTCCTCATAGTCAACACCCAGGAGACCCAGATGACTTCAAGGAGGGTACTCCCAGCCGACTGCAGATGTTGGTCCAGGACCCGGAGGGTGAGGCGATCCTACAGATAAGTGGGGCCCAGGCCATTTAGGGTTTTAAAGGTCAAAACCAACACCTTGAATTGGGCCTGGTAGACTATTGGCAGCCAGTGCAGAGAACGGAGCACTAGTGTAATGTGCTCGCAGCGACTCATCCCTCTAAGGAGAAAAGCTTTAAAACGGGACACGGGTTGGTGAAAAGAGCTAGCATGGGTACCAAACAGCTACAAGATCATGCCCTCAGTGACAGGATTGAGCCAGAAGTGATTTAATTACAGATGTGAGAACAGGGAGGGGGGGAAATATTTGCCTGCCCAGACTTTTCTTTGTAGGAAGCCTTGAAGAGAGTATGGAAATAGTGCTTTATTCAACACAGTGTCCCATTTATAATTAAACTACATAATAGATAAGTAGGGCTACGGATTTGTCACAGTGGTGACAAAAGTCACGTTTTTAGTGACTTTTGCCCTCCTCCGTGACTTTTAAGATCTTCCTGTGACTTCTGTGATTTTCCCAAGTTTTTCGAGATTTCCCCCAAACCTAAGAGCAGAGCCAGCAAGAACCTGGTGAGAAGAGTACGCTCAATGGCACTAAGAAGATCCATGGTGTCTCCCTGGAGCTCCAAACCCTGGCTGGGGAGAAATGGCGGTATGGCACAAAGCCAGCAAGAATAGCACGTTGGGTGCCAACGGATAAAGCCATGGCCTCTCCCTGGAGCTCCAAACCCCTCCTCAGTGTTGTTTCTTGTGGAGGGTGGCAGTGGGATCGGAGGCAGATAACGTTACTATTTACAGAGCTTCAAGCGGTGCCCAGGAGGAGACGACAGCATTTCCTCTACCTTTATCCCCTGCTTGGGTTTACAATCTAAGGTGAGGGGTCCCCTTTATCCCCATGCTTGGGTTTACAATCTAAGGTGAGGGGTCCCCTTTATCCCCTGCTTGGGTTTACAATCTAAGCCTGGGGCTTTCAAAGGGCTTTACAATCCCTGGGTTTATAATCTAAGGAGTGGGGTGTTTTCCTTCTTCTTCTATTCTGTGCTTGGCGGGGTGGTTCCAATCTGTACTAGGGGGGCACAGTCTGTGCTAGGGGGATTACAATCTAATTCCTGGGTTTACAATCTAGGGGGGGGCGGTGTTACAATATTTATACAATATTGAATAGAAGTTAAAAAAAATTACCCATGAGTTTTCTATGACTTTATCTCATTCCTGCCATGACCAACACAAAAATGTCCAAGACAAATTCATAGCCCTATACATAAGTACTTGAGCACCAATATCTGTTATCATTTTACTGTGCTGTAAAGATGCGTTAGAACCGGTTGACATGGAATGCTTTCTCATCTCCTATTGAACTATCAGGTACAGCTGAAACAGGTACCTGAAATAGTGCCCCACGTGGGTAATACCTGCATTTTAAGGTATCATTTCAGGCATCCGAATTGGTAACTGAATACTGCTCAAGTACCGAAAACTGAAATTTCGGTTTCCAGTTTTCGAGTGCCCCGAATTACCCAAACCCCTGCAAAATTTCCAGATTCAGGATGAAAACAGTATTTCAGTATGTCTGTTTTTAGGGTACCTGACTGGCCACTGTTTTGGGTACCAGTACCTGAAAAATTCAAGTCGAACTGGGTATACCATGAATTCAACAGGTATATTCATTTCTGTGGGTACCCATTTCAGCTCCAATTAACACAGCTCAAGTTTTGTGCACGGAAATACATATTCTCTATCACTAATTATTTAATAAATCAACTGTATTACTGTCATTGTTTAACTATTGACTGCACCTCTCGTCCTTTTAAGAACTTGTTTTATACAGTCAGTCTATTACTATACAACTGAAATGATCTGTCTATCTTATTTTTTGTAAAGCACCAGGTACATCGCTGGCACTATATAAATGCTTATTATAATAAATAAATAATAATAAATAATAAATAATAATAATAATAATAATAGTTACTACAAAACAATTTCAGTTTTGTGCAAAAAAGAACTTAATTAGTCAGACCCCCCTGGTGTAGTGTGGCAGAATGCAAGTTGCACTGCTAGCATATCTGGTCCTCAAATTCATTTTAACTGGCATTGGAGACAGGGCCGGCCCCAGACATGTGCCACATGTGCGGCTGCACATGGCTCTACAACCACCTGGGGGCCCGTGTTTGCCTGGCTGGGCGGCAGGCTGCAGACAGCTTCTCCCCCAATAAGTTCTTCTGCCTCCCCCTCCCTGGCTCCGGTCCCCATCCCTCACCCTTGCCTCTGCTGCTACTAGTGCTGCAGCACCAACAGCATCAGTGGGACACCGGACTGGGAGATAAAGCTGTTTATAACAAACAACTCCTCCCCATGTGAGTGATCAGAAGGTTGTTGCCTTGTAAAGAAGGTTCTTCGAGATCGCTCACAACATTCTCACAACTGGGTTGTGCATGCTCACCCTATACAAATAATAGATCACGTGATGGTTTCCAGTTCCTCTAGTATAAAAAGCACTATCCCCCCTCAGAATGACAGTTCCTTCCAACCCTTCCTAGGAATATAAGAAAATTTCATGCAGGGCTGGAAGGGTGAGTGTTGTGAGAATGTTTAGCGCCATCTCAAAGAACCTTGTTTACAAGGCAGCAACCTTCTGTTCTTCTTCAAGTGGCTCCTCACAGGCCGTTTTTACATCGCTCCACCGGGTGGGGGGACCGTGGGTGTGTGCACCAGTGCATGGGCGGGGCGTTCACCTGGCCGCACATGCATCCCCACTCACCCCCCACTAACCCGCACCCACAGAGTAACTGCCATTTTCCCCAGTTGCTCCATGCGTGGGGACAAGTGGGGAGTGAGTGGAGATGCGTGTTAGGTGGGAACGCCCACACACCCCCCACGTCTTTCACACGGGGCTCCCCCACCCATGAACACACAGAAATATGGGAGAGGCCCATGTAAAAAGGGCCACATTCTTCTCACAACTGTCTTACTTACACTATCTTAGGTAGCAATTTAGAATATAAAGCAATATCTATTCTATCTTGGAAGATCTGCAAATATGATTCTAAGATTATTATGGTTGCAATTTCACTAACTCTTCTTAACGAAGTTATTGCTAACAGGAATACTGTCTTTAAACCCACACCCCATAACCAGTTCATTTGGTACCCCCATATAATCAATCCACGCTGCCCCGAGGGCACAAATGAAATGGTTATGGGTGGGGGGCAGCGTGAATTGATTATGGGGGCACAACTGAACTGGTTATATACATGTGTGTCTCTTTTTATGGCATAATGCGCTTAATAGGCTGGCTGCATTTTGGGTTTCTTGTGTGTTTGATAGCAGCGCCACTGAACCGGTTGCACCACATGCGTGCACAAGGCACAGGTGGCTCCAGGAGCAAGAAGCAACAGGCCCTGGAGGCCAGGCTGGCTAAGCTCACCCCCCTCTCCCAGTAAGGCAGTGGACGCAGTCAGTCTCTCTGTGCCTGCCTCACTGCCCACCCGGCTGCCCCTGCCGTGGACCAACTCCTGGGGAGTGGTGGTAGACGCTTGGCGTGGGGGGTGGGGAAGCATTGGGAGGTCATGATTGTCTATGGCCGCTGGGCTGAGTACCAGGTAAGACAGCCAAAGGGTGCCAAACTGGAGGGGGGTGGCGGAGAAGCATGGGGAGGCCATGCTTCTCCATGGCTACTCGGAGGGGTGAGAAATGGGAATCCATCCTGTCCAGAGGGAGTAAATTTTATGTAAATATTATGTAAATATACATTTGCATAAAGAGGTGGGGCCTAATTATGAAAAGTAGGCCCTGCACCAAGCCTTCACACATGGCCTCACAAACCCTGGGGCTGGTCATGATTGAAGAAAATAATAAAATACAAGAGTTAGTCTTTAATGTCCCTGAACCATCATATGGATGCCTTCACTCTCCAGACTGCTGCTGGGAGAGCAGAACAAAGGTCCAGTTGAGGCAACCCTGCACTATGCTGGCTCACAGACTCTGCTTTCGCCCCTTTGTGCCCAATGAGAGCAGAAGCAAAACCTGGACAGTATAAAGGAGAATCAGCTTCACAACCAAATCTATTCAGATGCCACTACTTAAAGATCAATCAAGGGTGCACTTCCACCATGTCATGAGATGCTGGGTGCCCTTCAGTACTAAGTGAAAGAGGAGAATTACTGTTGTTCAGCCCTTTGTAAAACCAGCTGCATGATGAATTCTCCCCCCCCCCTCCTCCTAAAGCAAAGCGTAATTCATTTTGTTCTGAAATTTGATCAAGATTTTTCTAAAAACACTGAGTAATGCATACACTCAGAGAAGGACTATTGCACAGAAAAACCCAGACCTCTGGCCTCTACAATATTCTCCTTTCTCATAATACAAAAACTAGGGAGCATCCAATGAAACTAACAAGCAGCCCATTTGAAACAAAAGGAAGTACTGTCCCTCCCTCCCTCTGAATAACACACAATTAACTTGTGGAACTCAGCCATAGGATGTCGTGAAGGCCAAGAGTATAGCTGCGGTCAGAAAACAGGTTTATCAAATAATTCTATCTGGCAAACTGGTTAGGGGACAAAGCTACTGACTGTTGAAGCTAGGAGTTAGTGACAGGGGACTGATTGCTTCATGAATTATGTGTGTAGACTTCCCAGGAAACATCCGGTATTAGCTGCTGTCAGGAGAACCAATGGCCTGATGTTTTTTAATGAATCTTTCCAACCTCTTATTGTCACAGAAATACAATTTAAAATGTTGCTTAAAAATAGTTGCCATATTAATCAATGCTGTTATCTAATTTGGCTGCATTACCACCAAAACAAATACCACTTTTAGATATCATTTAGAACAAGAAAACCCACCACCATATTCTAATTCATGGATGACCAGACTTATGGTGCACACGATCCACTTAATCCAGGCCTCCACGTCAAGTGTTCTACCAGGAGTCCTCCCGCCNCCATGTGACTTAGATTCTGGGCCCCTAATCCTGACAACACTTATCCACTCAACACTGTGTCCTGTTACGCAAACATAATACTTATATGTAAAGCTACTGGGACAGTAACAACAACTCAGTCTCTGATTTCTTATCTCAATCAAACTTTCCAATACCCACATTATTGCATCCTAATAATGCATTTCCTTCCTTTTCCCCCATTGTTTTTCTCCTCGCTTTGTTCATGTTCCCTTTAGCTGCGCTTATCCTTAGGGGGTTAAAATGAATGAAGTCCTGCTACAGCTTACCTGTGCCCTAACTTAAGTCAATTAAAGAAGTTCTGGTGTGGCAGCCCTTGTCCCTTGGGTTCCCGTGATAGGACAAAATGTTAGATATTCTGGTTAGGAATTCAGGTAGGATTCAGAAATTGTCAGCTGTTGGTGATCTCTACTGGGTATGTTGTGTATTTTCTGCAACTTACGTGACTAGAACAAACCCCCTTTCGTGATCCCTCTTGACTAGGCTAAACAGAAACATGACAATGTTATTTCCTGGGTATCTTCCTGCAAGGAGAAAAAAAATCCACCAATATAGCATTCAACCATTCTAAACTTTACTCCCACATATCCAACTAATCTTCCTTAAGTGCTCAACAGGCATTTTCCTCCTTGATATTACTACGGACCATGGCATGTTTATTTTCACTCTCGTGGAAGAAATATTAGCCTACACGCCGTGCTGTATATTTATTGAGCGATAGGCATTTCCCCTCCATGGAAAAAATGTATGCACGGTTCCTTCTCATCAGGTAACAGGCAATGTGATGTGATTCTTTACTTCACCCTGAACTCTGAGGTGCTATTTGATTCATTGCCTTCTATTTCTGTTTCTCACAGAGTTCTAAATATTTAAGTCTTGCATGAATAAAGGGTTGTGTTCAACAGTGTTGAATGTAGACACACAAATTAATTCTTTGCTTTTATCTTAGAGATAACGGAGACAGGAAATTTAACAACTGACCTAAATATATCTATTGTTCTAAAGCCTGTCAAATCCAAGTTTGACATCTTCCTGGCAATTTACATAGAAACCAGCTGAAAGATGCATTTGTTTGCCTTAAATTTTTTACGCATTCTATTTGGCAAGTTCTGGGCAGGTTACTCATAACAGGCAGGTCACTATTACCATAAATCAAAGATTAACACCAACTTCTAGGGACCAGAAATAAGGTGATTGATTCAGGAGAGAGATCACAATCTTAAAGCCTTGGCTTTCAAGCTAGTTCCCTAATCGACAAAAATGCAGGCTAATAAAACATACTGAAAGCAAGCACATCTCCATCAGTCTAGCATTTCCAAATATGCAAAAATAATCATCTCATATTACTCCTAGCACAACAGGGGAGGAAGAGCACTTCAACATAGATGAATGCCAATCACTGGTGCCAGCTGATTAATGGATGCTCTTTAACCTAAGGAAAATCAGTCAACGTGATGAGAGCCCACAGTGACCTGCTGTGGCCCGGGACTCACCTGCACGTGTGGTGTGGGCCCCCTACTGCCCTGGGGCGGGTAGGTGGCTGGCCTGGGATGTGCCCTGGGCCTGCTTCCGGGCGCCCATCCCAAGCCACAGGCCACCCACATGGGTCAACACATTTGTTTGGCTCAGCCATCACCACCTGGGGGCAGGGGCCACTATGGCCATGTGTCATGGCTGGTAGCCATGGCTTCTCATCATGGTGAAGGGGGCACTGAGAGCGAGGCAGGGCTGGCCGCCTGCATGTTTGTTAAGCTCCCCCCCTATTCCACGGCATGCGGCGGTGGGACAGCTCTCCAGCTCCAGGCAAGTTTGTCTAGTGCCCCTCCCTGACATGGTGAGGGGTGGCTGTTGTTTCCCAGGCTGGGGAACTGAAACTCTGCACACATCGGATTTTGCCCATAGAGTCAAGGCTGAGTTCAGTGGAAATTAGGTTGTACATGCAAACAACTGCCCAATACAAATAATTCAGTACATACAGAAATATTTTATAAAGTCAAAATTCCTATCGTTCCTCCAAGGTTAATAAGAGAATCAGACCCCATGATGACAGAGCCGCACGTTGTGCCAGGCAACAAGACATTGCAAACAGTAGTCTTGTAAAGTAGAGAATCAGATGATACTTCTCTTACAGGTCCTCTAATCCCCGAGGCAAATCTCATGCTCCATTAATTGTGCTGGCCTGTAAAGAATCTGTTCCTCTAGGAAGACTGTCAAGGGCAACTCTCCTCAATAAAAAGTTTACATTGACTGTGGAGGATGGCAGGGACTGATATTAGCAGCAGGAGGAAATAAGACACGTTTATTTATTTAATCAAATTTTTATGCCACCCACTCCTGCTTCCGCATCTCGGGGCGGCTCACAACAGCATAAAAACACAAAATGTAAAAACAAGACATAAACATTATAAAAACAATATAAGAACATTAAAATAAACCAAGCAAAGCAATAAAAAAAATTCCAACCCCCCACCCGTCACCCTCACCAAAGGCCTGGCGGAACAGGCAGATCTTACACTGTCTACGGAAAGAGGGGAGACCTAGGGACAGGCAGACCTCTGGGGGGAGGGAGTTCCAAAGCCGTGGTGCGGCCACCAAGAACACCCTCCTCATAGTCAACACCCAGGAGACCCAGATGACTTCAAGGAGGGTACTCCCAGCCGACTGCAGATGTTGGTCCAGGACCCGGAGGGTGAGGTGATCCTACAGATAAGTGGGGCCCAGGACATTTAGGGTTTTAAAGGTCAAAACCAACACCTTGAATTGGGCCTGGTAGACTATTGGCAGCCAGTGCAGAGAACGGAGCACTAGTGTAATGTGCTCGCAGCGACTCATCCCTCTAAGGAGAAAAGCTTTAAAACGGGACACGGGTTGGTGAAAAGAGCTAGCATGGGTACCAAACAGCTACAAGATCATGCCCTCAGTGACAGGATTGAGCCAGAAGTGATTTAATTACAGATGTGAGAACAGGGAGGGGGGGAAATATTTGCCTGCCCAGACTTTTCTTTGTAGGAAGCCTTGAAGAGAGTATGGAAATAGTGCTTTATTCAACACAGTGTCCCATTTATAATTAAACTACATAATAGATAAGTAGGGCTACGGATTTGTCACAGTGGTGACAAAAGTCACGTTTTTAGTGACTTTTGCCCTCCTCCGTGACTTTTAAGATCTTCCTGTGACTTCTGTGATTTTCCCAAGTTTTTCGAGATTTCCCCCAAACCTAAGAGCAGAGCCAGCAAGAACCTGGTGAGAAGAGTACGCTCAATGGCACTAAGAAGATCCATGGTGTCTCCCTGGAGCTCCAAACCCTGGCTGGGGAGAAATGGCGGTATGGCACAAAGCCAGCAAGAATAGCACGTTGGGTGCCAACGGATAAAGCCATGGCCTCTCCCTGGAGCTCCAAACCCCTCCTCAGTGTTGTTTCTTGTGGAGGGTGGCAGTGGGATCGGAGGCAGA
>QEPC01008364.1:708242-721666 GCA_003113815.1 Sphenodon punctatus | reverse complement strand
ATAGAGAATAAAACTGAGGATGTCATAATGCCTCTATACAAATCAATGGTGCGACCGCACCTTAAATATTGTGTGCAGTTCTGGTCACCCCATCTCAAAAAAGACATAGCGGAACTAGAAAAGGTAGAGAGAAGGGCAACAAAATGATCCATCCAGGGTATGGAACAGCACCCGTATGAGGAGAGGCTTGATAGGTTGGGGATCTTCAGCTTGGAAAAGAGACAGCTGAGAGTATTGTGTATAGGGTTTTGAGTGACTGATTTTAGGTCAACCTGGTTGAAGCAGAGGTCTCTGGGAAGCAAGAGCTGACCTTGCAATAACAGCAACCCACGAAGGCAGGAAATGCCCAGAGGCATTTATTAAAAAACGGGCGAAAAAGTCAAGACATTGTCTACTCTGAAAAAGAAGAACCAAAAAGGCCTGCACCCTCGCCTGTATTTTAAAATAACTTACAGGAAAACCAGTTGCCAAGAGCCAGACAGATGGCTAAAAGTTATTGCGTAAAAGGAAGCTGCTAAGCCCCTGCAGATGGAGATGACTGACACAACATCCTAGGGGCAGCGTTGCACACGCCAGAACTCCGGCCTCTATCAACGAGCTACTCTGACATTGGCCATCTCAGATGTATGCCTGGTTGTAAGTATGACTGTGTAGTGGAATAGGAAAAGGGAGTTTAAGTTTATAAGTCATTTAACAACCTTTTAAAATAAATTCTGATTTATTGGTTAGTCTTGTGTGGTTTGCGTTCTTAACATGGTATCTAAATAGAACCTCCTCAACAAGATCCCTGAGGACTGATCATTCCTCTGAGATCAGGACACAATTAAAAAGGACACATACAAGAAACACAAGATGGGACAAGTCACAAAGAACATATACAGACAAGTAGCCCAGACTTGTAGGGATAGTGTCAGGAAGGCAAAAGCACAGAATGAACTGAGGCAAGCTAGGGATGCTAGGAACAGCAAAAAGGGGGTTTTCGGGTATATTAGAATTAGGAGGAAGAAAAAGGAAGCAGTAGGTCTGCTGCTTAGTGAGGATTGTGAAATGTTAACAGCTGACAAAGAGAAGGCTGAATTACTCAACTCCTATTGTGCCTCCATCGTCTCCCAAAATGGAAGCTGTGGCTAACCTGGAAGAAGTAGCATAAATTATGAAGGGAAAGGATTGCAGCTCAGGATAGATAAAGAGTTGGTCAGTGAATATCTAGCTACTCTAAACAGGATCAAGTCTTCAGGACCAGATGAATTAAATCCTGTGGTACTGAAGGAACTTGCTGATGTACTCTCAGAACCTCTGTCTATCATCTTTGAGAACTCTTGGAGAACAGGTGAGGTGCCAGAAGACTGAAGACAGACAAACATCCCTATCTTCAAAAAGTGAGGGAAAGGAGGATCTAGGAAACTACAGACCAGTCAGCCTGACATAGATACCTGGAAAGATACAAGAAAGATACTGGAAAGATGCTAGAAGCAATCAATCTGTAAACATCTAGAAAACAATGCAGTGTTTACTAGAAGCTAGAATGGATTTGTCAAGAATAAGTCATGCCAGACTAATCTTATTCCTTTTTTGATCGAGTTACTAGTTTAGTGGACCATGGGGATGCCGTGTACGTAATATATCTGGATTTCAGTAAGGCATTTGACAAAGTCCCCATGATATCCTTGTTGACAAACTGGTAAAATGTGGGCTAGATGATAATACCATTAGGTGGATTTACAGCTGGTTAAAAAAACATACTCAAAGAATGCTCATCAATGGCTCCTCATCAATCTGGAGGGAGGTGTCGAGTGGGGTGCCACAGGGCTCTGTCCTGGGCCCTATACTGTTCAACATCTTTATTAATGACTTGGAAGAGGGAATGCTTATTAAATTTGCATATGACACAAAACGGGGATGGATAGCTAAGTTCTTAGAAAACAGAAATAAAATTCAAAGTTATCTTGTTAAGTTGGAAAATTGGGCTGAAACTAACAAAATAAACTTCAGTAGAGATAAATGTACTGCATTTAGGTAAGAAAAATCAAATGTACAAATACAGAATGGGGGATACCTGTCTTGGCAGAAATACATGTAAAAAGGATTCTGGGGATTGTAGTTGATCACAAACTAAATGAGAGTCAACAGCGTGATGCAGCCGTAAAAAAGCAAATGCAATTTTAGGCTGCATTAAAAGAAGCATTGTTACCAAGTCAGGAGAAGTAATAGTTCCACTCTATTCTACACTGGTCAGACCTCATCTAGAGTACTGTGTCCAGTTCTGAGCACTGCACTTTACGAAGGACATCAACAAATTGGAACGGGTTCGAAGGAGGGCAAGAAAGGTGGTCAGGGGTCTGGAAACCAAGTCCTATGAGGAAAGGTTGAAGGAGCTGGGTATGTTTAGCCTAGAGAAGACTAAGGGGAGACATGAGAGCAGCCTGAAGGGCTGTCAGAGAGGGGATGTCAAAGACTTGTTGTCTTTTGCCCCAGAAGGCAAGACTAGAAATAACGGGCTCAAATTACAAGAAAGCAGATTTCGGTTAAACATTAGGAAGAACTTGCTAACAGTAAGAGCTGTTCGACAGTGGAACAAATTGCCTAGGGAGATGGTGGGCCCTCCTCCGATGGAAGTTTCCAACCAGAGGCTAGATGGCCATCTGTCAGGGATGCTGTAGCTGTGGATTTCCTGCATTGAGCAGGGGGCTGAACTAGATGACCTCTGAAGCACCTTCCGGCTAAGATTCTATGATAAAAGGGAATTAGTGCATTCTCACAGGCGCTAATCCCCGCAATTACAGAGCCATAGTCACAACAGTGCAAGTTCCTCCCGTGCCACGTAATGTCAGAAAGCAGCCTTAGCCTCTCCACTGGCAAGGCTGAGGCTGCTACTGCCCCTCATTGGCTGATTGGCAGTGACTGTTTTGGCTGCAGGAGCAGTGATGCCTAGCAGGACAACTCCACCAGATTTTCTGACTATCATCCCATGCATATGGGGTCTAGGAGCACGACTTCTGGGGCAGGTTGGAGCTCTGGCACGTCCCCTCTCTCTCACTCCCCCACTTTTAAACAAATTAGGCAATCGTTACAGGTCTGATAGGTTCTAGCCCTAACTGAGATGCAAGCTCAGTGACTAACTGATTAGCCTAATTTCTAACTAAAAATGTAAACAAATAACTCAAAACAACAATGCCTTGGCTCTCTTACGCTTCAACAATTCTTTCGCAGCACGCAGCTTATCTATCTCGATAGCCAGATACTTCAACTGAGCGTAACACTGAAAATCCCTTCTTGCACGTAACCAAAGACAAAATTAAGCATTATTAGGCTCTTAAATTATCTATCGTAAGTATAATAAAGGCACGTTATTGTTTAATTTAAATTCATTGAAAGAGCATGGTACCCTAGTCTACTTTTAGGGTGTGTTTTTTTTACTCCATTTTCAATTGTGTTCGCCAGTTATCAGCTAGAAGGGAAAGTTAACTGGATTTACTTGAAAGTATGTTTTGTTATGTTGTGATTCTATCGAAGTCTGGGGGCAGTTGCCTTACTGTAAATGGCCACTTCGGATTTGTTTATTGTGGGAGTTTTGTGTTGTTGTCTATTGTCTATTCTGTGTTATCATATATATTCAGTTATGTTGTTAAAACCTTTGGTTGAAACAATAAATATATATCTCCCGGGGCGGCTTTCAACATTAAAACACATAAAAACAGTAAAACAAAAAAATACAATAAAATACAATAAAAAGAGAAGGCGCAAAACCCAAACCACCACCCCTCGCCATCCCCCCATCCCCCACCCCATCTCCCTTGCCAAAAGCCAGGCGGAACAGCCAGGTTTTACACATACGATTGAAGGAGGGGAGATCCGGGGCCACCCAGAGGGAGTTCCACAGCCTAGGTGCAGCCATCAAGAACGCCCTCTCCATAGTAGCCCCCCAGGCCACACAGGGGACCTCAAGAAGGGCTCTCCCAGTGGACCATAGAGGCCGCTCCAGAAAGTGGAGAGCGAGGCAGTCCTGCAGGTAAGTCGGGCCAAGGCCGTATAGGGCTTTATAGGTCAAAACCAATACCCTGAATCGGGCCTGGAAGACTATAGGCAGCCAGTGCAGAGCCAGGGAAACTGGTGTAATGTGCTCATGGCGGCCTGTCCCCGTAAGGAGACGGGCCGCAGCATTCTGCACTAGCTGCAGTCTCCGGACTGTCACCATAGGCAGCCCCACGTAGAGTGTGTTGCAATAGTCCAATCTCGAGATAATGAAAGCATGGATGATGGTGGCCAGGTCACTATCCGAAATATACAGCCAAAGTCGTCGCACCAGATGTAATTGGCAAATCACAGTCCTTGCCACAGTCCCCACCTGGAGTTCCAGGCGAAGCTGTGGATTGAGGAGCACATCCAGACTACGGTGTTTTTTTAAAAGAGGCTGCACCACCTCCTTTTTGAGGCAGCCCGACGCTCTGCCCTCCTGAAGGGAGGCACTAATCACCACCACCAACAACAGCTCCACTGTCTCCCGGCTGGCCTTAACCAGCCAGGACGGGCATGGGTCAACTTCACAAAAGGTGGTCATAACAGCCCAAAGAACATCCCCCATCCCGGCGGACGACACCAACTGAAATTGATCCCACGAAACCAGACAAGGCGGGACTTTCACAACCTCTGGTTCACCCACTACAATAAGTGCGGCGTTGGAGTTGTGGTAAATCTGAGCTATTTTCTCTGCAAAATAATCACCAAACATGTCACAATGGGCATTAGATACCTCCAATTCCAGGCAGAGGGAGGGAAGACCGACCAACCCCCTCACCACCCGGAAAAGCTCTGCTGGATGAGATTTTGCAAAGGCTACACAAGCAGCAAAAAACCTCCTTTTTAGTTGCTCTTACAGCTACAGCATAGGCACGTAAACTGGCTCTATGTTGCAATCTGTCTGCATCAGCACGCAAACAGCACCACCGTCGCTCCAATCGCTGCCCTTCCCGCTTCAGCAACCTCAGGCCCCCCGTAACATCCACTGTAACAGCTGAGATGGCTCAGGAAGGAACTCTAATTGCCTAAGTTATTCAAGCCCCACCTCACAACCTGCTAACACACAGCACCGCTGCCCAAAGGGGATAGCAGGAGTGCCGGTATACTGCACTTTGGTGTTCTTACACAACAGCAGTCCATACCATCCCCAGCAGTGCTTGGTCTTTCCTTTTTCCACAGTCAGAACTGGGTCACTGAGGACAGACAATTAGGTGGTGCTCCTCCTCTGGGCTCCACTCAAAGGATGTAAGCTATACAGTGTACCAGGACCCATGAGCCTAGAGGGCCCAAGCTCCGTAATGCAGCTGTGTCCCCTGACACTGGCAGGGGGTGCACGATGGGGCAGGAGGCACAGCCCGTCTTCAGTTAATTTGTAAAAAAGAAATGAATTACCAGAGCCCAAGTCTGTCTCAGAAGCCAACCGTACTCCCCACCCCAGAGCGTGTCATAGCAGGGAACTGAACCTTAGTTTCCAGCTACAAACCCACTTGTGGGGCCAATCTGCCTCTCTACAGCTGAGTACAAGACGAGAGTTCTTGTGATTTAACCAACAGAATGACCAGCTCAGAGGCAGGGCAGGAAAGCTATTAATGGAACCCAAATAAATGGTCGTTTTTTGTTTTCTGGCTTTCATTTCCAACCCTGAAAAGGCCAATATCAGCCTTTTCCTGGTCTGTCACATTTTGGCGTTCACTGTCCTACTGGGAACATTTCCCAGGGCTCAGCTCCCCCCTTGAATTTAATTGCCAAGGCTGAGCCCTGGCGAGCCCCTCTCCCCCAAATTAAGCCTTGTCCAACTTCTGCACCAGGACCCGTTCCAGCCTCGCTACGTCCTTGCTCCCCTCACGCTAGCAGAACTCTGAGGAAACACAGAAGCCAAGCCTCCCCTCCCCCTTTCTCTCATTATGTCTCGTCCATCCCACGAACTTTTTTGCTGAATAAGTCAGCCGAGTCTTTTTTTGTAGGAAGGGCGATCCATTTTACCCTCCCTGGGTGTTTTTAAACATGATGAGGGGTCTGTGTTCAGTACAGGGGTGTGTGTTGATGCCGTACATGGGGGAGCACTTCATATAAGCGGCCCCATGCACAGCCACCCCATCCATGAACCACCCCCTCTGTCCCTGTGTGGGGCACTCTGGCTTTTCCCAGAGTGCCCCATGCGTGGACTGGGTGGGCAGTGTGTGAGACACGGGAGTGCCCCCTCTCCCCCCCCACACACACACCTGTATTCAAACAAGACCTCCCCCATGTGGACAGCAAGTGTCCATGTGTGGGGTGTCTTGTTTAAACACACACACCCCTCTCTGTTTGCATTGTCCTAATCTTCTGGCTGCCCTATGTTCTCCTCCTTCATAATTCACAAGCTTGCTAGGCTACTGCATTGCTAATGCAGAAGCCATAAACCTCTTGCATCTTGCCTCCTACTTACTGCCGAGGCTGGTGATCAAAAACCAGCAGCAACAGAGTGGGTAAAATAAGAAATCTGACTGCTCCATAACGCACAAGGAGAGAAACTTCCAACGTGACTGAAAGAAGTAAAGCACTTTGCTCTCATTGAAAGTGAATGAGTGAGACCTGAGCACCCAGCCCCCTTGGTTTTGAAAATCACAGCCCAAAGAACAGTAGAATGCAACATGTCACCACTCAAGTGGAAGAGTGGTAGATGGGGGCCCTGGGCCACAAAACACACATTTGCAGACCCCTAGCTTCCAAGTAGCATCCTCCATATCTGGGTCACCAGGGCCCATTGTGCATGTGCACACCCCAAGGCCACAACACACTATTTTCAGGAACCCAGCTATACCATGCATGAGCAAGCTGCCGGGACACTGCCCTGGCCTAACTGCGCATGCACAAAGTACCCCCACAATTCATGTGGCAGGGGGCAGATGGGGTGGTAGACCTAGCCCCTATAAAAGAACAGCAGCAGGCAGGATCTAAAATTGCTAGTCTTCTGTTAAAAGTGGCAGAGCTGGTCCATGTACAGCATGATTCCCCAAGTGTAGCATGAGTGGCTCAAATTATTTACTCACCTTTGCCAAATAGGGGCATATATTGGATCTGCTTGAAAAGTGTCCACAATTAAGACTGAAATCTGTTTGTTTGTTTTTCTTTTTAAGTATTTTCTTGCAGCTGTGATCACTATCCAAATCACTTCACAGGCACTGCCTCAATAAGCAAGTTGAGTCATTTGGGCAAGAGGTAGCAGCAATAGTCAAGTTCAGTGAGATGGACGGCATTATACCCTTACACACCCTTTTGCCTCCAGTTCTCATAATGCTGCTTAGGCGGAAGCCTTGTTGCAACGAATGAGGCTTGCACCGGTGCAGCATTTTGAGAGTTACAGGCCGCGTTCTCATGTTACTTGGGAGGAAGGGAAACATCCACAAGAGCAAGCGTAGCTGTATTCTCATGGGAATTAGCACATGTAGGAATGCGCTGTTCTGCTTTTGTGCTGCCACAACACTCACGCATGACCAGATCCCCTGATGTAGCTTTTACAGTCATAGGTGTTCTTGCAGCATAAAAGCAGAATACGTGCATTCCTACAGGCTACGACTGCCCTCACGGACGTCTGCTGGGGTAACGTGAGAAAGTAGCTAGAGCCTGAGTGTATTGTGTCTCAGATTAAATAAAGAGAGTTGTCATATTGATCCCCTTATATTGATCTAGTATTGATATATTTGATCTAGTATTGAAATCTGACAAGTAATTAAATTTAAACATAATGCAGCATAACAGGCACCCCATCACAACCCAAATGTTAGATGCTATTGAGGTATTCAGTTATGCTTCATGAGCATCAGTTCTTTCTCTTATTTACACATACATTATCCATCCAAAGTTAACAAATTTAACGGCGTACAAACTAGCCCATTAGGGAACTGTGTGCATGTGTTAAAGAACCACACTGGCAATTTAAAAACAAACCAGTACATTACATCAAAAGATAGGGAGATGCTGACCTACATAGACCAGAATTCTTGCATTTCGTATTCATTCTCAATCCATGGAGTTTGAGTTACTTCTGTGTCAAAATAAAAGTAATACCCGAGACAGCAATGAGGGGAAATGTGCACGGCAAGGAAAAGGAACCGCAGAAAGGTATGGGTGTAATAAAGAGATGAAGGCAAGGCATGCGGAGTTGGAATGGTCTGGTGGGTTTTAGGGTGGGGAGAGGGAGGAGAAGGTTCAGATCATGGGTTTGGCTGGCAAATTCAAGTCTTTCCTTTGAGTGTGTGCCTTTATCTCTGCTGTCTTCCCCATGAACAAATACCTTCAGTGCTTGAGATCAGGGGATGGATCCAGGGGGTTAGATCCAGGAATTGGAGAGAGAGAGAGAGAGAGAGAGAGAGAGAGAGAGAGAGAGAGACCAAAGAAAAAACAACTGTATGCTACATTTGGCCTGCACACTAGAGACTCCCCAACAGTGCCTTAGGTTGCAAAAGATGACTGAAGAGAGAACAACATACATTCATTTCTCCTATAATGAATGTACTAAATTACAGATTGGTGTTTAAGGACATGTTCACTTTGCCTTATTTATCCCCCCCACCCACATTCCTTAGACTTGGGTTGGTTTACAATTCTTTAACTTATTAACTGTAACATTAACTAATGAACTCAACTCTTAATCCTCACAACAACCCTGTGAGGTAAGTTAGTCTAAGAGATCTGTGGATGGCCCAAGATTACCCAGTGAGTTCATGGCTAAGATGAGACTGGAAGGAAGCCTCCTCCTTCCTCCTGGTCCAAGTATTATTATTATTATTAGCAAGCATTTATATAGTGCAAGCAATGTACATGGTCCCTGCCCTAGGGCTTACAGTCTGAGAGACAGAGGGTGGGGAGGGGGGAGATGAAGAAAGGGGAACAGAGAGAGAGACAAGGGGTGTAACATTGACGAAGATGCGAGGTCCCAGGTAAACATGCTTGGCTTGGTTGCATCGAGAATGATGGATGGCTGGTCCACGTGGTGAGGATATGAGTACACAGACCTCAGGTAACAGGCTGTACTGGATGGAAGGTATCAGCAGGCATTATTATTTATTTATTTTATTTAAACAATTTAATACCCCGCTCAACTCCACCACAGGAGGCTCATAGCAGCTTACATTTAAATCATATAAATAAAACATCACCACAATAAAATCATATAAATGTAAAACAACATTCCCACCCAACTTAAAAATATAACACAAAACAAACCCTCCAATAACTCCCTCCCCACACAAAACCATCCTCCTCCATCCCCTCCACCAAAGGCCTGGCGAAACAGCCAGGTCTTACACAAGTGACAAAAAATCAACAGGTCTGAGGCCTGGCGAACCTCCTCCAGGAAGGCGTTCCACAGCCAGGGTGCGGCCACCAAGAACGCCCTCTCCATAGTGGCCCCCCAATTAACTCAGGGGACCTCCAGGAAGGTGCTCCCAGCAGACCACAGGGGTCAATCTAGGACCCGGTGAGTGAGGCAATCCTGCACATAGGTCAGGCCCAGGCCATGTAGGGCTTTAAAGGCAAGAACCAACACCTCGAATCGAGCCCGGAAAAAAACAGGAAGCCAGTGCAAAAGACAGAGCACCGGTGTAATGTGCTCCCAGCGACCCAACCCTGTAAGAAGTCGGGCCACCGCATTCTGCACCAGCTGTAACCTCCGAACCATCACCAAGGGTAGCCCCACATAGAGCGCATTGCAGTAGTCCAGCCTCGAGGTAACAAAAGCATGAATGATGGCGGCCATGTCAGAGTTTGAGAGGTAAGGCCGAAGCCACTGAACCAGATGTAACTGTTGGAAAGCCCTCCTTGCCACCACCGCCACCTGGACATCCAAGTGGAGCCAGGAATCAAGGAGCATCCCCCAGACTCCACACCTGGGAAACCAGCGGAGGGCAAACCCCGTTAATGACGGGAGATGTCACACCCACCGCTCTCCCCCACCAGCATTACCTCCGTTTTGTCAGGATTCAGCTTCAGTCAGCTCTGCCTCATCCACTCCCCCACAGCTTCCAAACACGGAGAAAGCACAGAGACTACCAGGCCTGGATCAGAAGAAAATGTGAGGTACAGCTGAGTGCATCAGCATATTGATGGCAACTCACTCCACACCATCTCCCAACCTCACCCAGGTGAAGGGAGTGACGAGTCGGGGAGGGCAGAGTGGAAGAAGTGGGTCTTCAGGAGGGATTTGGAGGTATGAAGGGAGGGGCGAGGCAGATGTGGGCAGGGAGGGAGTTCCAGGTGTGGAGGGCAGCTAGGGAGAAGGGACGAAGCTGGTTAGGGGAGCAGGGGAGGCGTGGGAGGGTGAGAGAGGGGACAGAGGAGGAGCGGAGTTCACGGACTGGAGTACAGAGGGAAATGAGTGCTTTATAGGTGAAGACTAGGCGCTTGTGCAGGATTCGTACATGAAGAGGGAGCCAGTGAAGAGAGGAGAGGAGGGGCTGCACGTGGTCGAACCGACGGGTGAGGTGGATGACCCTGGCAGCAGAGTTTTGGACAGAGGTAAGAGGAGAAAGGTGAGAGCGGGGGAGACTCTTAAGTACTGCACTCTTAACCACCACACCGACTGTCATGTGACCAATTGCTCTAGGGCTAGCTGCCCTGGAGTGGAGCACTTACACAGCACCTGGGTTTGAGGGGTTTTGCCTCCAAAGGCGGTGACGTGCTGCCTGGACACTACATTCCAGGGTCACTACATCCCCACAAGCTATTATTGTAAACAGTAGATCACATGGACAGTTGCTATAGGAGCATTCACAAGAGTAGTGGCCTGGAACAAACTCTTTACTCTTGTGGGGTGAATAGTCCTGGGGGAGCGCATTCATACTGTGTTCACAAAAGCTTACCCCATTTAAAAGGCCTAACTCTCTCCAGGGAAATGACTATTTCAATGGAGTGTAGAGAAAGTAAGGTTGCCGTGTTGGTCCTATATATAGGAAATAGAGGCAAAGTAGTGAAATGGTATCTTTTACTGCATCAACTCCAGTAGGTGGAGGTGTGCAAGCTTTCGGACCTATGAGGTCCAATAAAAGATATCCTAGTACTACTTTGTCTCTATTGCCTATTTCAACGGACAAACAAGAACAGCACTGGCTGAATAAAATAAGACAAGCTACAGTATGATTTTATTTTGTATTCTTTTTCTTTTCTTTTTTTGCTTAGGCAGCATCTAACACAGTGAAGTGGATAAAACTGCAAGGGTTTACTCGCTGGTTATGAGTGTAGGGGATGCATCCCTCCCTGTATAGCAGAAAGAAGCAGAGCTCACCTTTATGGATCACTGGCTGGTGCAGGGGAGAGGGCTATAAAGACTACTCTTAGAAAATAAAAGTAGAAAAGCCAGAGTGAGGATTTGGCCTCTGTTTTCATTGCCTTTTCCACTGATAGATAGCGAGATATTTATTGTTATTATGCATAGCCATTGGCCATAGCATGTAGACAAATACAAATTCCAAGAAATCAATATAACAATATTACCAATACAAACTAATAACTCCCTTAATAGGGATCGATAAAAACCATATCGCAACAAATATAACAGCCCACCCAATATACCAAAAAAAGTAGACCCAAAACGGCATAGCAGGTCATTAACATAAGTACGTGCAAACTAGAGACTAGCTTAACTTGAGTTGCTTTTAAATGCCAGGAAATTTTCCCTAGCACGAATCATATGAATCAAAAAGGTGGCCATATTTTTTAATAATAGTTCTGTCCGAACTACCCAACAGAAAAGAGGATCACCGATTCTGTCCGACCCAGGAGCTTTTCCAAGTATCCCCTCAAATAGTGCTGTCTCAAACTGTCATAGAGATGGCAGTAGAGCAGCATATGCCCAACTGTTTCCACTGCCTGTCTGTCAAATGGGCAGAGGCTTGTAACAAAGGGGGTCCCCGCCACCCGCCCCTCCATAACCTGAGATGGTAGTGCATTGCAGCGGGCGGACAGAATTAAATGTTTGCCCCGAGCTGAAATTTGTGCCTGGAGGTAATTGGCCATCTGCCCTAGGTCAGGAATAAAGACAGGATATAATGACATATGTGGAGAAGCGGCAATTGTGGCCATTTCCATTTGCCTATATATATCACGTGACCTAGTTTTAACCTCCCTAGCAAGAGCTGCCAGAGGCTTATGGGCCAGATATTCTGATGACAACGTGCCAAGGCATCCTGTATGCATCCTGGATTGTGGTATCCATCCAGCCCTATAGCACACAAAAGCTCAGGAGAATGGGTGTCCGTCAATCTACACCACAACCCAAAGGCACATTCCATAGCAATTTGTTGCCAGCTAAGCTGGCCACATTCAGCTCTTAATGCTGCATATGGCGTACCTCTAGGTGCATGCAAAAGAGTCCATAAAAACCCCGGCTGGGCCGAGTTTAAATTTTGGGCACAAAATGGGGCACAAAGTTCAGCCCCATACAGCACCTATGCCTGCACTTTAGCATTATAGGTCTGGATGGCAGGCAGAACAGCCAGCCTACCTGCCTGGGCAAAAAAGCCCAACAATGCTCGGGAAGGGCCCTTGGAAGTCAAGATGGCACGCTGGACATGAGGCTTCCACATTGTTGTCTGGTGGAACAGGACGCCCAAATAGTGGTAGCTAGGGACCTGCTGGAATTTTTGGCCCATAATGTCCCAATTATAAATTCGTCTCTTGGCAGTAAATACCACTACCCTTGATTTTTGGGTACTAATGTTGAGTTTCATCTCCTTACAGAACACCATAAATGCCGCTATCTGACGTTTTAAGTCTACTTGTGTTTGAGACAGTAAGACTACGTCGTCTGCAAATAGCAGACACCCTATCACTATGTCTGCTATTTTTGGTAGAAAAAGCCTTGGGACCACCATTAAGGATGCCACATAATTAATATAATAATTGAACAGGGCTGGTGCCAAAACACAGCCCTGCCGGACGCCTTTAGGTTAAAGGTGGCGTCAGATGCCCCTGACAATTTATATTTACAGAACAAGAAGAATGAGTGTGGAGAGAGCGGATTCGATATAATAACCGCCTATCTACGGTGGAATCCAACAACTTCTTCCATAGGAGTGCCCTATCGATGGAGTCAAACGCAACCTTTAAATCCATAAAGGCCGCGAAAAAGGACCCATTTCGGGCCTTGTACTTGCAGATGACATGGTAAAGGGCTAAACTTAGCTCGATTGTCGAGCATCCCTGCTGGAACCCAGCATGCTCTATGGCGATAATTTTTTTCCCCACAAGCCAATCAGTAAATCTATGGAGCAAAAGCTTAGCATAGATTTTTACGACTACACACAGAAGACTGATGGGCCTGTAATTGGTCGGATCACTGTTCAAGCCTTTTTAAAAAACGGGGATGACAATTGCTCTTCCCCAGTCTGGTGGAATCTCCCCTACATTATTAATGCCTGTAAACAGTG
>QEPC01008364.1:646055-674931 GCA_003113815.1 Sphenodon punctatus | reverse complement strand
TGAGGCTGGGGGGGTCTCCCGGGGGGGGAGGGCACAGCCATAGGGGTCATGACAGGACGGGGGAGATATAGCCCCAACTGGAGAGGTGTGAGATCGGTGAAGCGGGACAGATGCTTGGTGCATGTCCCGCTCACTACCTCCCGGGCAGAGGGGCAGGTGGTTCTTGGTCAGAGGGCCCCTGATCCTGTGTTGGTGTTGTTAAATGCGAGATCGGTGGCCAATAAAGCAACAACTGTCCAGGAGATAATCCTGGACTATGCTTCCGAACTCATACGCATCACGCCTACCTGGCTGGACAATTTTTATTTATGAATTTATTCCCCGCCCCTCCTGCGAACAGCTCGGAGTTGGGGTCTATTCTGGCTGACCTTGTTCCAGCCAGGTATGCTGTGCAACATCAACTGCGAATGGAGGGATGGGGGGGTGGGGTGTAGTCATGATTTTTCAGAAGCAATGGTCAGTGCGGTGGTATCCAGTGCAACTCATACCAGATATAGAGGTTCTCCACCTTGTGTTTGATTTGGCAGGTCACAGTTCGGGAGTGCTGCTTATCTACTGTGCACCTACCTGTGCAGCAGTCTCCCAGCATGCTCTAGCAGAGTTGGTGTCAGGGGTGGTGTTGAGGTCCCCAAAGACAATAGTCTTGGGAGGACTTCAACATCCACACCAACACTGACCTTGGGGGAGCAGAGCGTGAGTTCATGGCCACCATGGACTTGTCTCAGAAAGTGATTGTCCCGACACATCGTGGGGGGCATACCTTGGATCTTGTGTTTTGCACTGGCCTTGAGGCAGGTGATCCATTAGTGGGGGAGATATCCTCTATACCTTTGTCATGGACAGACCATTACCTCCTGCAGGCCTTGCTCCTGGCACATGTCTGCCCCCGGAAAGGTGCAGAACCAATTTGAATGGTTTGCCCCCCGGAGGTTGATGGAACTGGCACGATTCCAGAGGGCCCTGGGAAAGATACCCTCTGTTCTCGATGACCATCTCATTGATGACCTTGTCATATTGCAGAATACTCTGATGACTGGGGCCATCGATCGGACGGCTCCTAGGTGTCCGCTACCTGCATGGCAGCACCGCAGGCATCCTTGATTTTCCGAGGAGCTGCAGTTGCTGAAGCGAGAAGGGCAGCAGTTAGAACGACAGTGGCGTCGTTCTTGTGCTGAAGCCGACAGATTGTGTCATAGAGTCAGTTTACGGGCCTATGCCGTAGCTATGCAGGCAGCAAAGAAGGAGGTCTTTGCTGCCCTCATAGCATCCGCAAAATCTCGTCCAGTGGAGCTTTTCCGAATGGTGTGGGGACTGGTCAGTCTGGGCTCCCTTCACCTGGAAGTGCAGTCATCTAAGACCCGTTGTGACATGTTTGTGAATTATTTTGTGGAGAAAATCGCTCGTATTCACCAGGACTTTGACGCTGCAATTGATATACATGAGGAACTGTAGGTTATAAAAGCCCCGTCTTGTCCAATTGTATGGGATCAATTTCAGTCAGTGGCACCCACCGATATGGTCAATGTTCTTGGGGCGGTTAGGGCCACCTCTTGTGAGTTAGATCCATGCCTGTCTTGGCTAACTAAATCTTTCCGGGAGACAATGGGTCCGTTGCTGGCTGGGGTAGTCAACGCCTCCCTTCGGGAGGGCAGAGTGCCGGGCTGTCTCAAGGCAGCGGTGGTGCGGCCTCTGCTCAAGAAACCATCGCTTGATGCTGACTCCCCTGTCAGCTATCAGCCTGTCTCCAACCTTCCCTCTTTAGGGAAGGTTATCGAATGGGCTGTGGCTCAGCAGCTGCAGGGGCATTCTTGATCCCTTTTAGTCAGGATTTCAACTGGGTCATGGCACCGAGACTGCGCTTGTGGCTTTGGTGGATGATCTGTGCCAGGAACGGGGTCGTTCAACCCTGTTAATCCTATTAGATCTATTGGCTACATTTAGTACCGTTGACCACGAGATGTTGGTGACGCACCTGAGGGACTGTGCAGAGGTGAGCGGGACTGTTCTAGAATGGTTCTGCTCATTCGCGATCGGAAGAACTCAGCAAGTGGTGCTTGGGGAATATTTTTCATTATACCGGGACCTCTCGTGTGGAGACCCGCAGGTTCTGTTTTGTCCCCTCTCCTGTTTAACGTGTATATGCAGCCACTTGGCGAGGTGATCAGGAGGTTTGGTGTGCGGTGTCATCAATATGCTGATGACACCCAGTTATACCTCTCTTTTTCAACAGACCCAGGCCCAGCAGTCTCGAGGCTTACCCTGTGTCTGACAGCTGTGGGGGACTGGATGAGGGTAAACCAACTGAGGCTGAATCCTGACAAGACAGAGGTGATGTTGGTGGGTATGCCGATGGAAATGGTGGCCCCTGTCAATGGGGTTTGTCCTCCATTGGTTTCCCAGGTTCGAAGTCAGGGGGTGCTTCTCGATGTGCAGCTCCACCTGGATATCCAGGTGGACGCCGTGGTGAGGAGTATTTTTCACCAACTACACTGGTGCGACAGCTTCAGTCGTATGGCTCAGACTCTGACCTGGCCACCGTCATCCATGCTTTCATCACCTCCACAGGTTGGACTATTGTAACGTGCTCTACGTGGGGCTAGCCATGGTGACGAGTCGGAAGTTGCAGCTGGTGCAGAATGCGGTGGCCCAGCTTTTTGTGCAGCTGGGCTGCCGGAGTACAATACACCGGTGCTCCATTCTCTGCACTGGCTGCTAGTGGTTTTCCGGGCCCGATTCAAGGTGTTGGTATTGGCCTATAAAAGCCTAAATGGCCTAGGCCCTTCATATCTGTGGGACCGCCTCACCCCCGGGCTTTGGATCAGCCCCTGCGGTCGTCCAGGGGTGCCTTGCTCGAGGTCCCCCAAGTCTTCCGGGGGGCCACACAGGAGAGGGCGTTCTCAGTGGTCGCACTGCAGCTGTGGAAGTCCCTGCCAGAGGGGGGCCCAGTTGGTTCCTGGCGTCCCCTCGTTTCGACAAAGTTGTAAGACCTGGCTGTTATGCAAGGCGTTTGGCGAGGGAGATGGGTGATGGGTTTGGGTTTGAGTGGGGTGGGCGGGGGAGGGTATTTGATACCTCCTTTTAAAGTTGTTTAAATTTGTTTCAAGTGTTTTTATATTTTGTATGATGTGAGTCGCCCCAAGCTGCCTGAGGCAGGAGGGTCGGGATAATAATTTTTTTAAGTAAATAATAAATAAAATACATAAATAAAATCTAAATTGGACAAGGGTCAGGGGAACACAGGGAGAGACAGACACACACATATTCCCATTTTATAGATGGGGAACTGAGGCTGAGGAGGTTGTGACTTGCCCAAGGCCATCCAGTGAGTTCATGGCTAAGAAGGGATTTGAACCCTGGCTGTTGCCTTCCTATATGTACTTCCTCCCCCCTGTTGGAGAACTTGTTTTCCTTTTAGGTTTTCACCTTAGTCCCATTTTAGGCGTTCGTAACACGAAGCATAATAGTGAACACCTTTTGTGGAGGTTGCATCTGTCTGTTATTTCTGTGATGCTGTATCATCTCTAGAACTACACCAACCAGCCAGACGTGCGATACCTTGTTTTAAAGGTCTTGCTGAGACAAGGCCAAAATACATACACAGGGGCAGGCGTGTGGAAGGGTTCCCGAGATGTGAGGGTGCACGCTTATACATCCTACTAGCTGCATGGTAGAGCCATTAGTGGTCCCTGCCGGGCCATGTCACAATGGGCATGATGTCATGGTGCATGGTGACCAGAGGACTTTGTGCTATGTGATAGAGTGACCGTTGGGAGGGGACCAAAGGGGGGGAAGTGGGGGACAAGGATGGCGGGAATAGGCCTGCAGGCGCGGTTACTTGCTGCTTAGTATTGACAGCAAGAACAGGCTCATGACACAGAAGCCCATCGAGAGGCCAAAAGAGACTGGAAAGTTGCAGTGAGACATTATGAGCAGCAGCACCCCTTCCTTGGTGTGCTACCCGCAGACCAGGCTGTGCTGACAGTGGCTCTGAGAAGTCCCTGTGACTGTTGTCATAAGAGCCATGAGTGTTCACATTAGTAATCTTTATACCAATTACGCTGAGAATTACCCGATTTAAGTAAATCACAGAGCATAAAAAAACGCCTACACTTTGCATGCATGGACACCTCAGGCGTGCATCTTTCCACACTTGTTAGTGGCTCCTTGTTGTACCCATTATTTTCCCTCCTCTGCTTCCCCTGTATATCCATAGTTCTTTGTTCAGTATCTCGTTCCCCTTTGTAGTTCCCTAGTTCCTTGTTTAGTGCCTGGTTCCCCCTTCATAACTTACCAGTTTTCTGTGAGTTCCTGCTTGATGCCTTCTTCTCCAATAAGGCACCCCCGGATGACTACAGGGGCCGATCCAGGACCTGGGGAGTGAGGCGGTCTCACACATAAGCAGGGCCCTGGTCGTGTAAGGCTTTATAGGTCAAAACCAACACTTTGAATCCGGCCCGGAAGACTATTGGCAGCCAGTGCAGAGAGCGGAGCACTGGTGTAATGTGCTCTCGACGACCCAGCCCCACAAGGAGCCGGGCTGCCGCATTCTGCACCAGCTGCAGCTTCCAAGCCATCACCATAAGTAGCCCCAAGTAGAGCACGTTACAGTAGTCTAACCAAGAGGTAATACAAGCATGGATGATCATGGCCAGGTCCAGAACCAAAATCAGTGGCCGAAGCTGCCGCACCAGATGTAACTGGTGGAAGGCACTCCTTGCCACAGCCTTCTGCCTGGAAATCCAGACGGAGCTGCACATCGAGGAGCACCCACAGGTTCCGCACCTGGGAAGTCAGTGGAGGACAGATCCCATCAATCAAGGGAGCCATCACATCCACCGACTTACCCACTAGTATCACCTCCATCTTGTTGGGATTCAGTCGCAATCGATTAGCTCTCATCCAGTCCCCCACAGCTGCCAGACACCAGGTAAGCACTGAGACAGCCGGGCCTGGGTCAGTTGAAAATGAGAGGTACAGTTGGGTGTCATCCACATACTGATGACACCTCACCCCGTACCCCCTGATCACCTCACCGAGCAGCTGCATGCACACGTTGAACAGGAGAGGGGACAAGACAAAACCCTGCGGAACCCCACATGGGAGGTCTCGGTATGATGAAAAACAGTCACCGAGTATCACCCGCTGAGTTCTCCCAGTCAGGAATGAGCGGAACCATTCGAGAACGGTCCTACCCACCCCTGCACTGTCCCACAGGCACGTCACCAACATCTCATGGTCAACAGTATCAAATGCAGCCGAGAGATATAACAGGACCAATAGGGTTTTAGTACCACAGAACATGCCCCGTGGAAGAGGGATGGATAGCAGAAGCTGAGAAAGTAGAAGGTGAAGGTGCTGAAAGCAGCCTGGGCAATTTCTTTGTAGGTTACACCCTCCCTCTAAAGTTCTCTGAGTAAGTGTTGAAGTCTTTCCTTGACGTCTTTTATTGGTCACGGAGTGAGACTCTTACATACTGAGCACCATGAGGTGCTACCACACTGACTCTGTCCAAAGTACAGCAACGATCTGTCATTCTCGTCACTGTAAGGTATCAGGCTAGAATACTTTGGGAACATCTTCAAGCTGGGATGGCTCTTCATCTCCAAAAGGAAGTCCAAAAAAAACAATTAAGTTAAACAAAATAATAAAGAAAATTAAAGGAATATACAATGGAATTAACACAGCCATCAACGGAAGGTAAACCGGACCCATGTCTCTTTTATATTGGACCAATGAAATGGTTTCTGGTCACCGGGCAGCTCCACTCTGGACACTGCTTTCCCAGTCAGTTCTGCCAGTGCTCTTGGCAGTGCAAACACCCAGATGTGTGGCTCAACAAGAACTCCACAAAGAAGAACAAACTGTTTTTAAAATGCGAGAGAGAATCAGAGAAGTGACACAAAACAGATCTTGAAAAAGGAATTCAGAATGGGCTTGTTTGTTATCAACATGGAAACGGCACTGTAAACTACACTGTGTTCCAGCCAGCAATTAATTTAAACTGTGATTATGGAGGAGAAAGCATCAGCCTACAGTAAACAGCAACGTCTGACAGCAGCACATGTTGGTGCCAGACACACGCATACAATTTGGCAGAATGACAGTCTTCAGCTCTGTCTGCGGTCCAGTTTAGAGTCTGGATTTCTCCTGCCTCGCTATCTATAACAAAATGACAGTGAGACAGGAACAGAAGGAGCAATCCAGTTAAATTAATTGCTACCATATAAGTTCTGTTAGAAATTCTTTAGTGGGTCCAGTCATTTCCCAAAGGTTTCCAAGGACTCTTGGATGGAATTTCTTCTCCTTAGAACTTAAATTAGCACATATTCAATACATTAAATGCCTAGAGTGTTAATACAACAATTTAGGGTGAAAAAAAATGCAAGGTTAGCCCATATTAAGCCACACCACGTCCGTGTCCACCCGCTTGTTTCTTAGGTGACCGGTCGCCAGATGTTAACCCGCACCCACCACACTTACACATCTTCCAGGAGATCACGGGCCCACTGTGCAGGCAAATCTGGGCGAAGGCCCACCCATGTGTCTGCATCTCGTCATTTAGGTGTGCCTGCAGCCTCGCCCGTATCCAGGTCAACCAGAACCACAGAGTTGCACCTAGCACACCTAGCCATCTAGCAAGGAAAAGGGGAGAGTGCTAGCGCGCCCGCCCAGAGGGGAGAGCTCTAGTGCACCTGGCCACCTGACAGGTGGGCCGGGGAGAGAGGAGAATGAGCCAGAAGTTCAGGAAACGGGACTTTGCCCCCACCCACCAGTCACCTCTGGCAGCCTAGAGCACTTGAGAAATGACCATTTCCTTCCCCCTCTCTCCGCTCCTGCAGTGCGGAGTGGAGGCTGCGGCAAGCACATGAATAAGCACAGGGGGGTGCCTGTTTATTAGGTTGAACATGTGCGGGGATGAGTGGTGGCTGCACGGACCAAACACAGACTCCAGTAGGCTAATTTCCCATCTTTTTCACCCTTAGATACTACACCTTTGCAACTGCAGTTGAAACATCGAACTTCTTATAGAGCAGACAGTTGTATTTTCTCAGATGAATTTTTTTTCTATTATTATTATTATGAATGGAGAAATAAAAGGCTAGGCCTTTTTTTTAATATTATATGAAAAATGGTGCAAATCATTAACATTAAAAGGGATGCAAATGAAGCAGGTATTCAGGCCAGAATTCAAGACTGGAAACCAAGCAGGCCGCCAATACTCCTGCAGCCAGTAAGACTCACAGAACCAGTTTTTGTCCAGACAAATGGTTCTCAAACGTTGTAAACTGGTCCTACTCACTCCTTATGTCTGTAGTAGCAGTTGAGGCCCCTTCCCCCAACACACCTGCATACACCTTGCTTCCTTTCTCCCACCTCGCCCTACTGTTGCTTTCCCTTTCTACCCTCTTGTTCTCAGATTCTCTCCCTTGCAGTTATAAGATGGCTCACCAGCATACCTCTTCCCCTCACTGTGGGCTTTCCACATCAACCACAGAACACTAGATACTTGCTTTTAGTGGTGCATTATCGTTCAATAGGTCCCCCCTCATCGAACATGCATAGTCCCAAAACACAATACCTCCAAGAGAAGTCTGACTGGATTTTCTTAGAACGGCAAACCCTTCAGTGGCCCCCAACTCTTCAGTAGCCATCAGGGCGAGCGTGTAGCCCACTCCCAATCATATTTCTCTCTATCTATCTATCTCTCTAGTAAAAACAAATGGCGTGACGTTGGCCAACTGTGACTTGGCACCACTAGCATGTGTAGTCCCACGCTGCCAGATTTTGGCCTGCTACTGCCCCGGAGCAGGAAGGCAGCTGGCTTAGAATGTGCCCGGGGCCCAATTCCAGGCACTCATCCCAGGAGAATGGCCGTCCCTGCAGGCCAACACAGGTCACAGCAGGCCAGCATGTTTGTCTGGCACCACCATCCCTGTCGCCACCATGGCCACGAACCATGGCAGAGGGCAGGGTTGGCCACCCACACATTTGTTGCACTACACCACACCCCAGGGTTGTGCAGCAGCGGGATGGTAATTCCGGCAGCAGGCACATTTACTCCATGCCACTCTCTGACTTGCAGAGTGGCGGCTGCGGTTTCCCGCCACAGGCAGGGGAGCCAGCCCGCTGCCTGCAAGTTTGTTTTTACTCTCTCTCTCTCATCCAGGCTCTCCCTGACCAGCTGCACCTTTCTGTTCCCTCTTTCAGGACTTCAGTACCCTGGCCAGCTCTCAGCAGACTCACACAAGCCCATGTCTTCCTGTCTCCCTAGTCAGGCACGGACTACCTGAGTTCCAGACTCTGTAGTTCTTACAGCCCCATTTGGGGAGCTGGGGGGAGGGAGCGGAGCAACAGCAATGGACAGGCTAGCCTGAAAAGGGCCAGTCTGTTTCACTGCACTTGCTAACCCATAATTTTGAGAATTCCCCCTTGCTTAGTCAGGGTGCTTGCTCACATTACCTGAGCTGAGGAAACAAACATGTAGTTCTGAACATGAGTGCAGGGTTAAAAGCATTGTCAGCCACATCTCACTTTGTTTTCAATCACGGATGACAGGGCTAGATTTTGAGCCGTCATCCATGATTGAAAACAACGCAAGACACAGCTGATGACGCTTTTAGCCCTGTGCCCATGTTCAGAGCTACGCGTTTATTTCCCTTCCGTGAGTTTACAACACATACGTTTCCCCACCCCAACCCCTCGGGTAACGTGGGGAAGCACCCTCCGAGTGGAGTTAGGCATTTGCTAGCTGTACCTCTTTGTTCACCCTCCCAGAACGTAACCACCCCTTCCCCATTTTCTAGCCATTATTCTAGATAGCGGTCTGCATCCTGCCAGTAGAAATCTGCAGCCCCTACGATATGATAATTGCATTTGGTGCATCATTTAGATATGTTCATTAATTATTAAGGGTAAGTTGTTTTTTTCCCCTCCTACTGTACCTCATCCTCACTTTTAAAATGTTACAGAGTCAGTTGCTGTGAAACAGTTTCTGTTTCGTATCTAGCTCCCCCATCCCCCAGATCAGTGGATCCTTCTGGTGCTTCTTTCCTAAACTCACCTCCCTTCCTACATGGGACATCCCTCCCCAAGATGAATGGGGAGCATCCCTCCCTGTGGAGAGGCTATTCCCGGTGCAGGGGGGCCTGATCCTGCTGCCATTACCACTTCTCCCAGCCCTGCTCAAGCAGCCAGCTGGCAGAGCCATTTCCCTCTCCCCCAGTCAAGTTTCCAACTACCTGCTACCAGACACTTCCCCGGGCCCAATCTTGCTGCCACTGCAGCAGGACTCCTGGAGTCCTGCCCGTGTGTTACGTTTCTCAGTCCAAGCCAAGTCAGGGGATGCTGCGTGACAGTTATACCCACACACCAGTGGAAACCACGCTGGGGACTGCCTGTGGGTTGGGCTCCCCACACTTCCCATTTGAGCAATGGCTGCATGGGGTGCCTACAGGCCCTCCGGGCTCTCTTCCCTGTGATATATGAAGTAGTTTAAATTTCCACAAGTTCCACAGTAAGTTAGGCAAGAATAAAAAAAACAAAAAACCTTTTAATAAAACATGTACAAATTATGTTGCATAAATATTTTACTAACATACAAACCAATATTTTTATATATCTAAAAAATCCTACTGAGTTGGTTAACAGAAAATTTTGGAGTTGTTTGCTTGTACAGTAACTGAGTAAAAACCAAATGCAATTTGGGCACACACTGGTCTGCAACCCAGCGGCACATGCAAAGATACACCACCAGATGTTGGTCCAGGATTGCCCCCGGCAGTATTGGCAGCTAGCCCAGGCTGTGACCTCCGGACAATCTCAGAGGTCACGGGCTAAGGCCAGCCTGACTGGACCAAAGTGTGCTAGCACATCTGTGCAACCTTGGCATACCTGGCTCAGGTTGGGGGTCACCATGACCAGCAGCCGTGGCTGTGCCTTAGTGGCCACCATGGCTGAGCAACATGGCATGGGGTGGGGTGCTGGGAGCACAGCACAGGTGGGACCAGCCTCCTGCACGGCTGTTGTGCTCCTGGCCATACTCGGCCCGTGCTAGCATGACAGCTCCCCGGCTGCATCATGTCAAGTCAGTGGCCCAACCTGACCCGGGCCGTATCACCCAGGATTTTCCACCCAGGGGCAGCTCGAGGAGCAGTCCCGCCGCTGCATGTCTGTTTGTACCCTGTATCTCAATTTTAGGGCATATGAAATGTCAGGGTATATTTTAGCACATAATTCTTTAACACGGAACAGAAAGTATAACATGTATACTTTAACACAGAACAGGAAGAATGGTTTCTTTTTAAATTGTCTCATGTTCATTACATAAATTTCCCATTTGTTTTAATAAATATAACCAAGCTTAAGACATTGTAATGTTGAGGAAAATCATGTGTATGACTTGTTTTTATAACTGCACTGAAAACTAGCTCAGCATGATGCCTGCTATGAAATAAACTATTACAAATCTCAACACAAATTAATATTCCCCGATACATTATATCAATGACTTCTTTAATAGCTGACAAATAACTCCATTAGAAAAATATGTAACATCACACTGTGACATTAGCTGATGTCTGCTTAAGATAGCTATTTAGCCTACTTTGTGGATTCAAGTGATCTCAATTATTAAGCAGGAAATTTAAATTAATTGCTTTCATTATACACACACACACACACAGCAATTTGTTTTAATATTCTTTCAGCTTACATTAGAAAGCACTTCAGACTTGCTTTGATTATTTAATTCTCCAAACTCTTGGATGAGTAACTGATTTAATTTTTTTAAGGGATTTTATGCCACGATTCTTGTAATAAAATAATTGTACCTCCCCAAGACTTACTTTCCTTAAGCAGTAAGTAAGGCTTAGGAATAAGAATATCCCTTTTCAAATGTCAGTGAATCTCTGAGTCAATGTATGGAGACTCCAAAGACAAAGAAATGACTAAACGAACACAAAATTAGCAATTATGTAACTCTCCCACGCATCCACTGTGCTCAACAGGCCTAGAGTTGATGAATGGCAAGTGACTGGAGGAATAGTATTTTGAAAGGAAAGTGTCACATTGATAGAAAAGTCATGCCAGTATGCCATTAACTCTTAGTAATTCAGCCACTATGACAAAATGGCAGAAAGGTTTGAATGCTGGAATGGCAAGTGAAAGACTCAACAAAAAAAACCTATTCAGAACTCCTTTGAGGTATCCAGAGATAAGAGAATCTAAGATACTTCAAACACTGCAATTTATAATCTTGTTTTGCATTAAGAAGATTAACTAGTATCTAAAAATAAGTTTAAGTAATGAAGTGTCAACCTTTTTTCAAATATTCCAAGAGCTTTAAAAAAAATCCTCAAAAATGACAAATTTGTTTTATTTATTTATTTTAAAAGGGACCGTTTTAAATTTACACTCCTGGTTAGGAGGGGGGGGGGGGGGGGGGGAGAGAGAATGTTCACATTAAAAACATCCCAAAATAGTAAAGTACTGAATATAGTACTCGTTATAGTTTTGAAGGTAAGCATTTCTCCTTTGGGATTAAATCAGTTCATTTTGGACACGAAGTTCCATTAGTTTCTTTTAATATGTTCTCAACCAAGAGGTGCAGTCTTCCTCGTTGGAAGAAACACTCCATTATATTAATGAAGCGTTCTCGGTCGCTGCACCTCGTTTGTGGAACTCCCTCCCAGCAGAAGTTCGCCGGGTCCCCAATCTCCTCTCCTTCAGGCATCAATGTAAAACCTGGTGGTTCCGCCGGGCTTTTAGTGGGGGGAGATGGGTAGTGGGAGGGTTGGGAGAGTTGTTATGAGCCATGTGAAGTTCTTTGTTTTAATTGGTTCTATATTTATATTTTATACTGTATGTCGTCCCAGGCTGCCAAGGCAGAAGGGGGTGGGATATTACATTTTAAAATAAATAAATATTTCTACAGTTAGAGTCCTATGTATCAGGGTTCCTTGATGACTAGTTTTATTGAATCCACAAAGAGAATTCCTGTTAAGAACTACATGTATGTTGGAATGGTTTTATTCAAGTCTTTCTTTATTGCGTGACTCTTAGGTCATTGCAAATATAAAATATAAAAATAATATAAATAACAATACAAAAAAATTAAAATAAAGTAAAATACCGAGGTAACATATATACAGCCCTTTCATAGTACCTCACATTACAACACATTATTAAGATTAAATCACAAATTTCAAAAAGAGAGGGAGGGGAGAGAGCACAAATTCTTCACCAATTAACAAAACACACTCTGGAGGCTTATTTACAAGAAATAGTAAAGGGTGGTAAACAGGGGATATAGAGTGCGCGGAATACACAAGGTTGAGAACCCAAATCCTGCCATAAGTTTCCAACTTTGCCCACATATCCCCACATCCTCCGGCCCCCCAAGCTTGCTGGGGATAGCGATGCTTAATGCCTAAATCAAGACACCTATCTCATATTGCCTAACGCACTTTAGGGACCCGAGGAAAGAAATAGCGAATCCCACCCCTACTTCTATATAGGTGTAGGAGTAGATTTCACTTTGAGTTTGTTGACACTTTAGTTAAGCGGTCATCCAACAAAAACTTAACCAATACTCTGGGGGCTCTTCCTGGGAGGTTAGCTATTAATGGGAGGACATATTTCTCCCGCAATAGAACATGATAGGGACAGTCTAAGATCATGTGCTCCAAGGACTCAATTGAGCCGAGGTCGCAGGAGCAGAGCCGTTCTGCTATCAGGATACCCCTATAGAGACCCTCGGTACTAGCAGTCGGGAACATATTAAATCTTGCTAACATGAAGGGTCTCTGAATCTTAACCATCAAACTATTCTCCAAATACGGCATTGGAGCGCCTACTGAACTGGATACGATATCATATGGGCCGAGCACTCTGATTTCCCCTAAGGCTGCACTTTCCTCTTGAAGAGTGAAATCAGATAGCCTAGAGAATATCAACTTTTTGCCCCCTTATACCCCAGATCCCCCAGCACCTGAGAGTCTATTCCCATAGATTTCAGGTGTACCTCAACCCGAATAATCCAGGGATTACTAAACTTGTCTTCCAGGGCCAAAAGTGAAAGGGCTGCTGCTAGCTTAAAGAGTAGGCGGAGCCAATAAGTAAAGGCTCCTTGCCAAACTCTCACTCTTACTGGTGGAAGCCCACACTCTGCCCTAAGGACTACCGATGGAGTGCCGGGGGGGCAGCCAATAGGGTCCTTAGAAAGGCAGCCTGAAGATTTTCTAGTCCCCTGATCTTGTCCAAAGCCCAGAGTTGAGAACCATAGACTAACTGAGAAATGCAACGCTGCTTGAAGATTTTAATAGCCGGGAATACCAACTGCCCCCCTTAGCTCTGAAGAAAGATAGCAGAGCACGCGTTGTATTTTTGAATTTATCCATAGAAGCCTGTGCTTGCAAAGTCCAGTTGCCGTTGGCCTGGAAAACCAGGCCCAAATATTTGAAAGCTTTAATTTGTTCAATGGATACCCCATCCACAGACCACTTATGGTGTGTCTTTTTTAAAAAAAAAAAGACAGGACTTTAGTTTTGTCATAATTAATATGCAATCAATTTTCTTTACAATATTCCCCAACTGCTGTCAAAAGGCGATGCAAACCAACTGCTGTGCGGGAAAGAAGGACCATGTCGTCAGCATAAAGCAAACAGGGGATACTAATATCCTTAACCTGTGGGGCGTGGAATTAAGAGCCAGTCAGGGCTTCTATAATGTCATTTAAATAAACATTAAAGAGTGTAGGGGCCAGGGTACACCCCTGTTTTACACCCCTCCCTGATGAAATGATACCAGATAGTATCCCCTTGTTGTCAATCCTTACCCTTACGGAGATATCCCATACCCCATCCACAGACCACTTATGGTGTGTCTTTTTTTAAAAAAAAAAGACAGGACTTTAGTTTTGTCATAATTAATATGCAATAAATTTTCTTTACAATATTCCCCAACTGCTGTCAAAAGGCGATGCAAACCAACTGCTGTGCGGGAAAGAAGGACCATGTTTGTACCCCCGATACCCTTACGGGTATCGAGGGTACAAACTCCCCAAATTTCATCAAAAATGAATAAAAAACAAAAATGTTATAGCCGGAAATATGTTTTTCAGTTTTTCCCCTTTATTTCAAAAACCAAATGTCATTTTCAGTTCCCGATTGCACCGAACTAAAGACCAAACCGAACACCGAATCTGAACTCAACATTTGACCCGAACTACCGAACGGCCGAACATCTGACCCTCGTTCTGTTTGCACATCCCTAATAAATCATTCCCTCCAGCTCTTTACCAATTTTTATGATTTTTTTATGAGCTCTTACAGACTTGTTGATATCTTTGTGGCACCAAGGCACGTGGACTTTTATGCAGTGTGACAGGTGGGGCTGCACCAATGCCAAAGAGACAAGGGACAACCATCTTCCTGATAACCAATTTGACTATGCAAGACGATGCCATGTCACAATCCAGTTGGGGCTAAAACCAAGAATGATTTTATATTTTCTCTTCTTTCCGATAAACATATAAAAAAGTCTACAGCACTTGAGATAGCTATACATCAATGAAAAGATCTTCTGATCTTTTCCCCTCTAGAATAAAAAAGTACAGTAGTTTAACTAAAAAAAAGCTTTCTAAGGGAAAAGGACACAGCAGGTTATTTCATTCTCCACAGTCAATTATAAAGCTCTGAATGACTCTGCACCACCAATCAGACAATGTCGGCTTCACAAATTAGACTATGCTGCCTCCATGCTCTCACTTTGGCCTGGAGTTAGACAGCAACATCTCAGGGTTTCAAGTTAAGAACTTAATCTAATCTCTCCTCATGTTGATGTTTTTGTTCTTAAACAGAAAAGGCAGTGTTATACACAGCTTAAAGCTGCCATCTCTAGTTATTGCATAATGCTCTTCTGCTCCACTGAACAGATTATTTTTTTATTGTTCTATTTCCTGAAGATCTAAAAATGGGGAGTATCAAATGTCATTCTACTATCACAATTTTAAAAGTATACAAATTAAAAATATGACTAAAAATTCTACTGATGTTACTCACACGAACAGTCCCACCATTGTTCATACTTCTTAAGGAATCATTAATGTAAACATTAGACTATTCTGTGTTAAACAGCTGGCACGTTTGTCAGAAATTCTACTTACTAACAAGCTGATTTCAGACTCTCAGACAACAAGTGAGACAGATCTAAAGTTAGAAGTATATTCCAGTGATTTAGGGTAAAATACTACAACATGGATGTTGTGATTATCCTAAAACAAAGAATTACCCAGCCAGAAAATTCAGAGTTGAATACAATCCCAAATACTTATTGAAATGTGGAGAAAGGACACCAAAACAACCTTAACTTCACTCAACAGTGAAGTTAAGTTTCACTCTATATGAAAACGAAGAAAGGGTGGTGTTTTTTTTTAGAAAGCAGCTAAATATAATTTTTGGATTATAAATGCTTGTGAACTAATGGTATAGTTATTGCATTGCACTACAATACAGTGGATTACGGCACTATTTTACCCAGTCTCAGATTTTACAGTCCAGGGTCAGCTTGAAAACAGAATTAATGTCCACAATAAGAAATGACACAGTAGCCTTCTGAAGCAAGAGTTGATGAGGCCCATTGCACTGAAAGCATGATTAACATCACAGTTTTAAGCTTGTGGTTAATCATACTTACAATTTCATGCCCAGGCATTTCAAGTCTTATTCATATTGCAACAAGTTAGGAAACAAATATGACCCTAAAGAATCCAAACCTGATATAAAGCAAGCGTGTGTCCGTATCTCTGGAGAGGTCCTTTGGACATGGGTACAACATTCCATATGCTGCTTTCCAAATTATAGCTAAAAGACAAATAGAAAGTTAACACACTATTAGCTAGGCTTGTGCATTTGGGGGGCACAGATAGTACTTTTCCATTTTCTTACTGAATTCACAACATACAGAACAATAGGGAGTACATCTTTTTGCAGGCTCAATATTCACGTCAAGCAATGTAAAGACAGCAAGCTACCTTGGTGAGCACTCTACAAAGTGAAACTCTGCTTGCAAGAACCCATTTGGGCAGTTCCATTCCATGGTTCTCTACCAGTTTGTTAAGGTATATGAATATGAGCAATAATTGATTACAAGATGGATTAAACACAGAGAGCTAGGGTGGAATGGGACTTCAATGTGCACCACCCCTGAGGCAGCTTCTGTTAATTTTTACCTTTCATGATACTATTTGATACATTTCTCTTCACTTCAGATACTATCTTGGGTTCATGTGGCTCTTGGGCAGTTCTTTTAAACGAGACAAGAAACGCGGCTGATCCTTTGATCAGCCGTGTTTCTTTGCGCTCGTTTAAATTACAAACTTACATTTAAGCCGGCGTCAGACCAGGCAGGCAATCCTGCCCCCTCCGACGCGGATCGCCGCTGTGCCGGCTTCACGGCACACTTCCCGGATATTTTGCCGAGTGCGCATGCGCAGAAGGGCGCACATGCGCAATGAGTCTCTACGCCGGGTCTGATGCTCTTCTGAGCATCAGACCCGGCGTAGAGAGAAAGGTGGGGGGGATATGCCGGCACTTAACGATCCCGCTTGTCAGCGGGATCGTCTAAAAGCGCCCTAGTCAGAGCTAGACTCAAGCCATGCCATGCACCGCCTTCATGGGCCTGTATCTTATTTCATTACATCCAAGTCTCATCAGATGAATTACAGCTGCTTTTCAGAATCTCCGCAGCCAGGCCTGCAAAGCGCCAGCCAGTCACAAAGCAAGGGAGGTTTGTGTGCACACGTGTTACCTGTGGCTCTTGGTCATATGAAAATTTTGATATGCAGCCCTTAGGTTTGGGAAGCTTGCCCAAGCCAGGCATAAATTAATTCTAACATACCAACAATTTTAGCCCAAACAACACTACCTTTGCCTCCTATTAAGCCCTTCCTAGCCCTTGTATTATGATTCCATTGATCAGACTCTGTTTTCCAGAAATGACCATCTCAGAAGACCTCTGTGTTCCGTCCATCTTTATTGAGTGTCTACGAACATATTTTTAAAACCTACAGCTAATGACACTTTCTTCACTGCCAAAATCTCACTTATAAATTGTATTGTCCAGTTTACACAAATACCAAGAATACTGAAAAAAAACCTAAACAGAATCTGAGCTTGATTTTCCCACAAAGAACTTTAAAATAAAATGAACTATTAAACAAACCAGCCCTATTCAACACACAACAACAATTCCTCCATTGAATCTACATGCCTTCTGCTGGATGGCTATGGATCCAAGTGATAGCTAGACCAGGGGATAACTTGCTATTACAAAAAAACAGAAACTTCAAGAAAGGAATCCAATTTTTACATTAATTCCAGTGAGTTATAATTCCCTTTCTTTTATAATCAAAGATGTTTTGGCCTAGGAGCTTTTCAGCCCTCTGAAGTGTTAGATAGTTGCACTCGTGCTGACATGGATAAGATTTGAAGAGACTCAGCAGCACTTCACAGATTATGTCTTGATGATTATGGAAGAAGGGACAAAGGAGACTGAAAGATAGGAGGTGGAGGGAGAAGGAGGGCATAAACACTAGGTACTTGGAAGGAATGTACAGGTTCAGAACAAATGGCAAAATGGAGCAGAGGAGGGAAATAAGGAGAAAACACAAAGAAAAAGATTCTTTCCCCTTTAAATCTCTTTACGTGTATGCTGCATACCATTCCACATATGCACTGATTTTCTTTCCATTGAGGCTTACATTCTTTACGGCAGAGGCCTAACATTTTACATGCTGTAAATCCTCTAACACACTTTTAGAAATCATGTAAAAAAATTGAAGTCAATTAATGGAATTTAAACAATAAAGATGTCGTGATAGATACTGAGAGCTTCAAAGGAGGCCTACTGTGATCAGTAGTAGCTCAGTCATTACAATCAGCATTCTAGGTACGCCTGTAAATATCAATATATCGAAGAGCTACATTTTGAAAAACAGAATCTGTCTTTTGTACAAAAGCAGCATATCATGAGCTCTCTTGGTAGCAAAAACATCCATTGTCCTAACTTTCACACATTAAAAAAAAGGCTATGACTGGAAAATAGACATAATGAGACACTTAAAAATGAGAGACTGAATGAAATACTGAATGATAGAGCTTTCATACAAATGTAGGATAGTAATTGGATGGGATGCTATTTATCCAGAAGAAATCAATTCCACCTATAAGCAATAACAGAAAGACTAACCAAGGAAATTACTTACTTTAATACCATTTGGAATGAACTGTAGTTAAAGGTATATCCACCAATCACCCACATAAACTTTCCATGCAGAACTGCCTTATGGGAAGCCCGGCCCACAGAGGGACTGAATGGCTTTACATTTGGTAAAATCCAGTAAGACTCCGTGGATGGGACATTCAAAGAGCAATCAGGACCTGTTTTAAAAGCAAACATAAGCAAGGTGTACAGTACAAAGAGTATTCAAACCACTTGAAAGCTGAAGTAAGAAGAAAGTTTAATTAATGATATGAAGAATGTTCATTCTCAACAGTATACCAGTTTTTATGTTCACTGGCAGCTTGAGACATGTAACAGGGGAAGCTGCTGCTATTAAAAATACAACACTCGCTCAAGTAATAATGACAGATAACTATATTCAACTCAAACCCAGGAAAACTACTGCATGAGTCACAAATTGAAAGGAAGACGTATTATATCAAATTTTCAGATGCTCTTTAGTTATAAAAGGGTGAGAAAAGGTATACCGTTCGCTTCCAGTGGAGAAAAAAATATGCTATTTGGTGTATCATGGGAAATTTTATACTGCTTTATATAACATTAAGGTGCATTATATTACAAAATATATTTTAGTAAGCTACATTAGGGGAAACAAAAGTTGGCTCCTGCCAGTGCCATATTGCATTAGCTTCTGAAAAGAAATGTAGTACAGTGTTTTTAAAAAGGAAAAGTACCCAATGTAAAACATTTTAGAGATCACTCTACAGAGCTGCCAAAAGTACCCACACAAAAAGTCTACGTTTTAGAACAGGTTCTTCGCAGGTATGGTGGGGGGGGCGCTGAGTTTAAAACAGAAACTCAACATACACTATCTGTTTGTTGCAGGGAGTGACTTGCAAAATATCTGTATTTAAAAACATCTACTCTTAGGAGTTCACTTTATGTGAATTTATTTGTAAACATAAAATTGTTAGGGCGTCCATTATTTATTTATTTGGCAGTTTTTTTTATTTCTGCTAAAAGCAGCTTGGGGTAGCTAACAACTTAATATAAAAATACAATAAAGTAACACAATACAAATAATAAAAACAAACATAAAAACCCACATGGTGGAGCAGAAGTTACAAAAACGAAATACAAAAAAAACACCTTCCACACTAGCCCTCAAACCCCCACCCTTACCCATCTCCCTCACCAAAGACCCATCTCCCTCACCAAAGGCCTGGCGGAACAGTCAGGTCTTGCATGGTCTTCAGAAGGAGGGGAGGTCTGGGACCACCCAGGCCTTTGCTGGAAGGGACTTCCACAACCTTGGTACAGCCACCGAGAACACCCTCTCCACAGTCGCCCCTCCGAGATACCCAGGGAACTTCAAGAAAGGCTCTCCAAGCTGACTGCAAGGGTAAATCGAGAGCCCAGGGACTGAGGTAGTCCCGCAAATAGGTAGGAACTACGCCATATAGGGCTTTATAGGTAAGCACCAGCACCTTCAATTGGGCCCAGAAGACTATAGGCAGCCAATGCCGAGAACAGAGCTCTGGTGTAATGTGCTCACGGCGACCCGTCCCCGTAAGGAGGCGGGCTGCCGCATTCTGTGCCAGCTGCAGCCTTCAAATCATCACCATGGGTAGACCATGTACAGCGCGTTACAACTGTCCAGTCTTGAGGTGATAAAAGCATGGATGATAGTGGCCAGCGGTTGGAGTCTGAGACATACGGCCGAAGCCGTTGCACCAGATGTAACTGGCGAAACACAGCCCTCACCACAGCCCCCACCTGGACATCCAGGCGGAGCTGGGAGTCGAGGAGCATTCTCGGTGGCCACACCTAGGCTGTGGAAGTCCCTTCTGGCAGAGATCCAGTTGACTCCGGACCTCCTTCTTTTTGACAAAGGGTAATTTCAGACGCTACAATCCCACGGTCAACCACAGTGAACCTCCTGTGGTGGCTGCGGTGCCGTAACGTCTGTAGTGCATTCCACCAGAGGTTCACCCCGGTGACCCTCTGGCGGGAAACACATTGACCACGGTTCTGGACCTCGGGCCGCCCGGAGGTCCAGAACAGTGGTTAGCTGGACCACAGTCCAGAATCAGCAGAAAGTAATGTCGGTTACCTCCGCCGATTCCGGACTGTGGCCCAGACCCCGATGCGGGGTCAGGCGCAGTGGCCAGATTGGCCGCTGCACCCGCCCGTCTCCCGGACGGCAGGCGGCCAGGGAGTGGGGCTGTGCGGCTGCACGTCGTGCCGCACAACCCCGCCCCCTCCCCGATCCCCTGTAGGAATCAGACCAGCACGTCTAAAGGATGGCCGGCCTGATTCCTGACCAGGATCCAAAAGGGATCCCGGTGCGTGGCTGGACGTGGCGAACGCACGTCAGAAATTACCCAAAGATGCAAGACCTGGCTGTTCCGCCAGGCATTTGATGAAGGAGAAGGGTGGGTGGGATGGGTTAGGGTGGTGGGGGTTGATTATTCCCCCCAATTTTAGTTGAATTTTAATGTATTGTTTTAAGCTATTTTTATTGGTGTATTTTTGTATTTGTGTTGTTATTGTTAGCCGCCTCGAGCTGCTGGGAGCAGAAGAGGAGGGATATAAATATTTTAATAAATAAATAAAACTAGGGCATCAACTTAGAATGCCCTCCTGTGCACCACACAGACAAGGGTAACAGATGGAACCTGCAAGAGGACAATCCCAGCTGAACACAGGGGCCGCAATGGACCATGGTAGGACAACATATACAAATACATGACACAAATACATGGTGGTGCGGAATCGTTTGGGTTTTTTTGGGGGGAGGGGGTAGGGGCAGTAACTGGTCCACTCTTAACTCCTGCAACTACAGGACAAACTATTCACTAACTAATCTGTGGTAGCAATAAAAAACTTGCAAGAAATATTAGTCATTCAGCTCTGAGGGTTGGATAAATAAACTAACAGTAGCGATGATGAGCCAATCACAAATATAAATAATTACATATTAACGTTACATTAGGAGAAATTTAAGTATGCAAAGACAACAAGGCCCTTTTCACACAGACACTCTAACACTGATAAATGGGTGTTACATTTTATTATACATATTGCAGGGCACCCATAGAGTACACCTGCAGCCCTGCAACATGTATAATAAAATGTAACACCCATTTTATCAGTGTTAGAGTGTCTGTGTGAAAAGGGACAAACACTCAAAATGTAAGAAACACTCAACTCTCTCTGCATATGAATTATGATCAAGATTTTAGTGACATGATCACATACCCCAGCCTCACTCACTGCAGAGGCTGTACGATTCTCAATGAATACGTACACCAATTTAATATTTTCTACTCTAATCAGCATTAAAGAAAGCCCCCACTTGCTGTACGTATGATCATGCCACAGAAGCAACTTTCTCCCTGTACAAACAAGGAATCACTCTACCTTGTATATAAACATTTACACATCAAAAAAAAAGGATGAACAGTCATTTTGAAAGCTCCAAAAGAATGCTCTTTTTCTTGTATAACCCCCCAAAATGGTTTAATGGGTGGTGGGTTGTGTTTTTTTTTGTTTGTTTGGTTTTTTTTTTAAAGATTAATTGTTCTCAGGCTGGATCCTTGTATGTCAGGTTCCACCCTGAAGCCAATTTTTTCCAGTCAAGTTGTAAACTGTGGTTTACAATAGAACCGCTGACAACAACTTTAATTATAGTGGTGCTACTAGGTGCCACAGTAATCAATAACCATACATAAGAGTGGAAAGAACACTCTTGTATAGCAGAGAAGATAACCCTTGCTAGGCTGTAATACCTTTCCTCTGCTAGTATCTAAATGTCAGGATGACCACTACATTATTAGTTCAGAGCTAAGTCGCAAGAACTTCAGCTCACCCTGGGTACACAATTACGTTATCCATAAGCAGCTTATATTTTCTTGAGGTACCATCTTAGACGCAGTTTTGTTATGTTGGGGATATTTTTGTTTGTTTTTTAAAAGTAGTTCTTTCAATCTTCCCCAAATGTCCAGGCACAAAGTAAAGGCTGTTAAAACAGATTTGTAAAAAAATATTGCATACAACAGAGGACTTTATCATTCCAGGTATACTCTAGCCCTGGTTGAACAATTTACTTAAAACCTATGAGCATGTCCACTGTGTTTCCCGCACTGAAACATGTAACAAAGTTGTGGCGGGGAATCTTTTCCCTCGTGGGGATCACTTTGTAAATTAGTACAAGCTCCGAGGGTCGCAGAGGAGTTGGGGGTGGGGAATATGCTCTAGAAAACAAGGGTCCGGATCATGGATCTGTCCCCTATCCTTGTGCACATGCCCCCATCTCTGCTCACTTACCCCGAGTTCAGTTTTTCAGTGCTTTGGTATTTGAACTGGATCCAAGGGAAAGGCAAATTGGAAAGGGGGCCACACTAAAACTTGCTGGGGGCTGCATTTGAGTTCTGGGCCTGAGGTTCCCCCATCTCTGACTTAAAGCCTGCCAGTAACACTCAATGAAGTTGCTAAGACTACCCCCATACTTAAACGTGAGCATGCACGCAAGTGTTTAGGACCTTTAGCCTTAATCTTATACGGCTCTTAGCATACTAGGAACTACTGATACCTGAAGCGCACACTTGAACACTGGTTTAAGGTACTTAAAGTAGAATTGACATCATAGGGCCTTTTTACACAGGCAGCAGTGGATGGGTGTGCTGGCTGGAGGTGGATGTGTCCCCCTTTCCTCCTGTTTTGTCAGATGGCTCCATGGGTGGGCGATAGGTGGAGGTGGGTGTTACACGTGCACGCACCTCCACCCACCGTCCATAGTGTTCGCACGGGTGGACACTGATTGAACACCCATCCCCCCACCCACCGCCGTATCGTTTCCATGGACACCCCAACACCCATAGTTGTCATACCTTTTCCACTTGTTGCCTTTTTTGCTTACTGTTTACATCTTTACAGCTGCAAAAAGGTTTTAAACGATGTATATCAAAGGAACTGTCAACTTTCGTTACAAATTTTGACATGCCATAAAATTATTCAAAATGTGATAAGAAATGCTCTATAGAAATTGTGTTTTGATATACACTTGAAATCTACCAACCTGAATGGTCATACATTTTAAATACGTTGCAGTTTTTGGTCTCTTCACAACACCTGCCAGTTCAGCTAACTACTGTAACAAACACTGCTCCCAGAGCATTAATTTCTAATGATAGCATCAGTGGTGCTCTTCACAGACAAAAGGAGTAAACAAAGATATATATTTTTTTTAAGGAACCGCTTTCATGATACAGCACTGGAAACACAAGGTAAACATTTGCCATATGGAGAAGAATTTATTGGAATGGGAAGAGAGATTATTTTCAGTTCCTAGCATGGCAGCACAATGAATGAAACAAAAACAAAAAACAAAAACAATTCCTTTTCAGGAGGATAGTGAATTGATTGGATAAACAAATCAGAAAGCAAGAGAGATTTTTTAACAATACATATTAGAATATGGTTCACCCATAAGCAAATTAGCTAAGGGTGATTTCAGACGTGACGCGGTGAAATCCACCACAGTGAATCCCCGGTGTGAATGGCTTCACCGCGGGCCGGGGTGAGACGCGTGGCCCCAACAGACGTGACAGGGACGGCACCACCACCCGGGGTCAACCGGAGAGAACACGGGCCGGGGGAACCCAACAGACGTGACGTGGTGGTGAGAACCGTGGTGGTAGCTCCACAAGGCACCGGGGTTACGCGGACGCAAACATGGGCGCCGGAGGGCAAACAAAGCCAAAGATGGTGGAGGGCCCCGCCCAGGGAAGGGAAACACGAAGGGAGGGGGTGGAGGGAGCTGCAGCGCTCGCAAACAGCGGCCGCAGCATGGAAGGCGCGCACACTTCAAAATGAGAAGCGCACACACACAAACGAAGCAGCACACCCACACAACAAAGGGGAGCTGAGCAGGGGGGCAGAGGGAGACACACACCGGGGGGGGACAGAGAACCCCCCAGCTGGTCAGGCGCACGGGAGAAGGGGGGTTGGCGAGGGACCGGCACGGCCAACCCACCAGGAGGGGGAGGGGGCAGGAGTCCAGCGGGGAAGGGGGACCCAGCAGCCCAAGGACACAGGAGGCAACACAAGGCACAGTGAAGCACAAAGGGTGTTTATTGAGGACACAAGCAGCACCGGCCTGGCGCAGAGACAGACAGCACAGGAGCGCGCAGGGCCAGGGAGCAGGGGACGGGGCAGCAGGTTCCAGGCAAGAGGGCGACAGGCAGGTGGGCGGAGCCGGGTCACAGGGGGTCCAGCCGTCCCAAAGAGGGAGCAGGCGTTGGCGCAAGCACCCAGGCCACAGGCGGAAGGAAGGCGCTGAGGAGGCAACCGGCTGTCAGATGGGCCCAGAGCGCCCTACACCCGTCTGCAGGAGCTCCCATCGGGGGCGGAGGTGGCAATGACATCAGGTGCACATAGCTGGGCCATTGCCACAGCCCCCGGCAGAAGCCGTGCCCAGCCATGTTCCCGTTCACATATTTCAAACATACAAAACCTCTGGGCCACATCAAAATAGCTGCATGCTATTAACAATACCTGATCACACAAACATGTGAGGAACTGCTCGAAGAAGAACAGAAGGTTGTACCTTGTACATAAGGTTCTTTGAGATGGCTCCGAACATTCTCACATATACCCACCCTTCCAGCCTTGCATACAATATTTTCCTTCTGTTTCTAGAAAGGGTTGGAAGGAACTGTCATTCTGAGGGGGAGCACACTTTTTATACTAGAGGAGCTCAAGACCATCATGTAGCTATTATTTGAACAGGATGAGCATGCACAACCCAGTTGTGAGAATGTTTGCAGCCATCTCGAAGAACCTTCTTTACAAGGCAACAACCTTCTGATCGGCACATGGGGAGGAGGTGTTTGCAAAGAAACAGCCTTGTCTCCCAGTCTGATGGCTGCTGCTGCTGCACCTCCTCCTCGCCCTCTCGCACCATCCTCTGCTCTGTTTCCTCCACCCTCCCCTCCATCGACTGCTCCGCCACGTTCCCCTACTGCTGCCTGCCCTTTAAATCTCCCTCCGTGTGCCGCTTGTTGTTGGTTGCCTGGCAGGCGCTGCATGCCGTCACCATTGTCCATGGTCATTTCCTTCCACCACAGCCGGGGTTTTCCCGTCAGACATTACGTTTCCTTCACCCCTGCCATAGTGAATATTCACCACACTTCTGCACCTCCTCCCATCCCGACCTCATGAAGCATGGTTAGGTTTACCCCGGCCCGTGTTTGACTGTGGTGAACATCTGGATGCGGGCCAACAGACGTGCACGGCTCTTTCACCCGCCCGCGGTTTGACTGAGGTTGACTGTGGTGAATGCCACAAACGTAACGTCTGAAATCACCCAAAGAAGCAAATTCTCTCAGGACACAACTCTTCAACTGCCCACAACTCCCTTGCCCCTCTCTTGCTACCCTCCCCCCCACCCCACACCACCACATGCTTCGAACTCCCTCCCTGGACACATTTGTTTTGCTCCCTCCCTCCCAACTTTCAAATCCCTCCTGAAAAACTACCTCTTCCATCAGGCTTTCCCTAGTTCATAATGAGTGAAATTACATCCTCTTCCCCACTCACTCAGAATCTCTCCCCTGTAACTAAGGGTCTTTTCAGATGTGACACCACCACCCGTGGCCATGCTTACCCCAGCGTGGCCACGGGCTGTGGTGTCATGTCTGTTCCTGCCCACCAGATGTTCACCATGAGTGGGAGCAGAGGTAAACCTAGGCCATGGCAGGGCTTATCCCAGGATGTGTGCTGGACTCCCTGCCAGCACACATCCTGGTCCTGCCACAGTCCACGGAAGCTTACCCCAGACTGTAGCAAAGTGGGCGATCACGTCTGATGACCCACTCCACCTAATCTCGGCCAATGACCAGAGTAGTTCTGGGTGGGTGCGGTGGCCTCAAAGGCCACCCGTCAGGGACAAGGCGGGTTTGGGCTGCCCTGAGGAGTGCGGGGGGCAGGGCCGTGCGGACCCACGTCTGCACGTCCCACGCCCTCTCCTCAGCTGCCAGAACGTTTGTTTGGCAGCCAGGCAGACCCCTGCCCAGGGTGAAGGCTCACCCTTGGCAGGGTTTAAGCATGGCGGCTCACTGAGCGGTCACGTGTGAAAATAGTAAAATACCCTAAGTTAAGCATGTGCAGCTGAAACTTCTCAGCCTCATGAATTTATCCTCATCTCTCCTGATGCACAACTTAGACTGTAAGCCCCTTGGAGTAGGGACCTGTCTGTAACAATTGGTTTTACAGTGCCAGGTACACTGCTTGCACTATATAAATAAAACAAACAATACTAATAACAACACCCAACAGCCCTAGGCCAAAGAAGCTGAAACTAACTGCATGTGCTTGAAATGCAGTTAGAAACAGCACCTGATTTGGCACCCTCAGGTAATACCTACATTTTCGGGTACTATTTCGGATATTCAAGTGCTGTTCAAGTACTTGAAAAAAATGAAATTTCGGTTTCCAGGTTTTTGAGTACTGAAATTACCTGGAAAAACTAAAGTAATGCCCCCCAAAATTCTGAGATCTGGGACCAGAACAAAAACTTTTGGTTTAGCAGTATTTCTACATTTTGGTGTTTTGGGTGCCAAAAGATATCCAACATTTTTCGTCCAACTAGAGTACTGTAAATTTGATGTTTATGCCCATTTTTGTGGGTACTCGTTTCAGCCCTAGCAGTAATGTTTCTGCATCCTGTCACATCCCCAAATACTTTATCTTACAGAAGACCATTCATGATAAACATGTACATCATACAGGTGCATGCAACAAACTAACAGCTTTATCGACTAGCAGAATGGTTGCATTTGCTCAGATTTCAAATAATCCTGTTTCTTAAAATGCTGGAAAAGCTCAATTTCTGCCTTTAAATTATTCACATGCTTAAAGTTAAGCACGTGCTTTGCACTGTGTTGTGACTAGAACCCCATAGCGTAACTAAAGGACATGTTGTGTGTTATTTAGTTTTTCTATTGTGGGACAGATATTTTATGGACGACAGTGACACCAAGTGGCAAATCATGAACTAGCAACATCAACACGCAAATAGTTCCCCTATTTTTATATTGCAAACATTAATATGAAGCACTGGTCATTCAATTTTCAACTTCAGCTTTTGAAGAAAGTTGACAAAATCTACTACACCAATAACATCCCCCATGGGTGATGGGGGTGGGTAGGGGGCGGTTGTTTTATCTGTTTCCTCCTTTTAATGTGTTTTAATTGTTTTTATTGTTATAAGCCGCACCGAGCTGCCTGTGGCAGGAGGGGCAGGGTAATAGGTTTTTGAAATAAATAAATAAAATAAATAAATAAAATACACTTGGTGGTTTTGGTATGTAAATTTTATACATAAGGTAAATAATACTTGTGCGATAATGGTTCTTAGAAAGATGACTATTGAAAACGTATGAAATGAGACACCACCACAATCAGTGGGGCGGGGGGCATTTGTGCGAACAGACCTCTGGGATGGGAACCGGGTTTGCAGTGGGCAGGGAAAGGGGACCTCCCCCGCCAGGTGACCTGGGAGCCAATAGGTGGGCTGTACGGAGCTCAGAGAGTGGTCCAGCGCCACACTTAAAGCAGTACACTCAGTCACCCCCACCTCCCACCCACCCACCCATTCCTCCCACGTAGTTTGTGCATGGCACATGGGGGTGAAGGGGAACCCTTCTCCCTCGCTGCCCCCCATGTCTGGAACTCCCTCCCTGCCCATGTCTGCCTTGCCTCCTCCCTCCACTCCTTCAAATCCCTCCTCAAGACCCACCTTTTCCTTGCTGCCTTTCCCAATGCCTGCTAGTCTTTCCCCTTACTCCTACTGTCGGCCCTCCTTTGCTGACTGCTGCTACCAACTTCTTTGTAACCAAGCCAAGCACACGCACCTGAGACTTCACATCCGCTTGAATGTTTGTTTGTCCTCTCCCCCGTCTCTCCCACTGTCCCCTCTCCCTGTCTCCGCCCCTTTGTCTTCTAGATTGTAAGCCACAGGCAGGGACCGCGTCTAATTCTATGTTCTGTACAGCGCCAGGTCATACGACTGGCGCTATATAAATGTCTAATAATAATAATAATAATAATAATAACAACTGTATATGTCAGGTAAGGGAGCTGTGGGCTGTGCTAGTTGCTGTATTCAGGCATGAGAAGGAATTTTCCACTGGCCCAAATTAGCATCCTTGGGGCTGAGGGTTTTTCACCTTCTCTGCAGTAATTCCAGAGGGTCTTGTCAGTAGTTAAAGGCCTATGCTGTGGCAGTACAGGCAGCAAAGAGGCAGTTCTTTGCTGCTCTTATTGCATCTGCAAAGTCATGTCCAGCGGAGCTTTTCCGGGTGGTGAAAGGCTTGGTCAGTCCTGCCTGCCTCCACCTGGACCTGGAGCAATCCAGTGACCGCTGGGACCAGTTTATCAAGTACTTTGTAGATAAGAATGCTTGCATCCACCACGATTTCGACACCACAGTTATTGCAGAGGATCATCTTGGGGCTATGGATCCCCCGTTCTGTCCTGTTTTGTGGGATCAGTTTCAGATGGTGGTGCCTGCTGATGTGGAGTTCTTGCTGGGATCTGTTCATACCACCACTTGTGAGCAAGATCCATGCCC
>QEPC01008364.1:623314-636716 GCA_003113815.1 Sphenodon punctatus | reverse complement strand
AGGATCCCATTTCCAGCATTGTGAACACACACCTAAAGCTCTCCAGACTCACAGCTACATCTCGGGATCTCAAAAGCATCCAATTTCCAGCATTGTGAACACACACCTAAAGATCCCACCCTCTGGGGGTGAGATCACACTTACCTGGTTGCTGGCTCCAGCGGTCCCCGGTGGCAGGCTGAGGTTGGGGCGGGGGAGGACTTTACTTTCTTTTAAATTGCCCACATGTTGTTAACAGCACAGCGCGCCGCCAGCCTTGTCCCTGACTGACCCACGTGCGACTGAGGCAGAAAGCAGCATGCATGCACGCTGCTCCCTGCCTCAGTCGCCCAGCCCAAAGCTTCTCGCCTGGGCGCTTGCAACAAGTGCCCAGGTGAGAGGTTTTCAATCGAAAACGCGGTTTGGGCAGCTGAGCAGCTCAGCATTTTTGTCCCTTCCAGGACCCACTCTCAGAGCCGCTCTGAGAGTAGGTCCCGGAAGGTAGATAGACACTGACAGGAGCAGAAGCCTCTGAAGCAGGTCAGAGGCTGCTGCTGCTGCCAACGCCGGCAGTGCGGGTTTTTTTTGTTTTTCTTTTAAAACGGCAGCCCGGCGGGGGTCCCACCATGGCACTAGGGGGGCAGTGCCCCAAATTTCCTGGGGGGGGGAGCCGCCTCTGGGCTGGACCAAAAAGTTCTTCATGATACTCAGGCCGAACTCTGAAGTTCCGAGTAATCGGCCCAAGAACTCCGTGACCGTTCGGCGCCATTTTCGAAGTTTCAGAATTCGGACTCGGAATTTCAGACCTCAGAAAACTTCAGAAACTTCTGAATTATTCGGCGTCGGGTCGGTACCTCCGCAGGTGTTGCCATTTGCAGCAGCTGCAGCCGTTTAATTGCCTAGCCAATCAGGGTGCACAACAGCACATCCACCTCTTCCATGTGTGGTTCCATGGGTGCCACCAGCCAGACCAGCAGCCATAACAAACACACACAAGAAAACAGACATCCCCCCTCCCCAAAGTCTCCATTGTGTGTGCCCAGCCCACCTACGCTAGGCAAGTCCCCCCACCACCACCACATTAACCAGAAAAAAACTAGGAAGTTCCCCCAGTGCCTCAGCTGGTCACATCTTGGCAAAGTTCTTCAACCCACCATCAAAGCACTACACAAAAAAGCAGGCTAGCAAGAGTGGGACAATTGCTCCTGAAGGCAACCCCACGAAAGTGCAACTGCATGCAGAAATTTAAAACAAAAACAAAAAAACAGTAGTGTGTACCACAGCATGGACCACCATGAGCAGCAAGTGGACCCACTTTAATCATTATGCCAATCAAGCAATGCACAAAAATGTAGGCTAGCAAAAATAGCACATTCGCTCAAGAAGAATACAACAACCCCGCAAAACAGTGGGTATTTTTACACACACATTTCTCCCGCATGTTTGCTGTTACATCCTGAACTTTCTGTATGTCTAAATCACTCACCCAGATCTTAAACATCTAGCTCTTTGAACTTCTGCATAGAACTTCTTCCAGAATTTTTGTGTTTAAAAGTTCTCCTGGTAAACTGCTTTGCTCCAGGCAGCTGTGGTCACTTGGTTTCCATGGCAGCCCCTCACGTCTATAGCTGCGGCTACTTTAGGCTGCCTCATGGCAGTGTTTGTGTGAATAATGTATCCAGGAACTGCCTCAGGGCAGTGTGTGGGTGAAGAATGCATCTGCAACTTATTTGTGGACCTGTAAACTCAGAAGTTTGAAAGACCAGCACTTTAAGGCATGTGCAAAAATGCCGTGTGCACAACTGTATGGAAAAATAAATCCCACCAAAAGCCAGCAAGCCCAGCAGTCACAAAAGTAAGAAACCAGACATTCCATAGACACTCCAGGGGCATCCTCTTGGCATGGCATTGGTACTGTGGCACTGGTAACCTGAACTAGGGAAGGGGAAGTGGAGCCAGACAGAGATCCCAGTCTGGCCTCATGGTGCCAAGCAACTGGCATAACAGTAGAAGTTACACTTTACAATTAAGCTCTGCTGTGCCATGCAGCAGCCACAGCCTTGACAAAAAAGAGAGATGACCACACACAACCCCGCAAAACAGTGTGCAACTGCATGTAGAAAAAAAAATCCCACCAAAAGCCAGCCAGTCTGAAATTATAACACCCACAATAAAGAAACCATAGATTCACATACACATCCCCGGGGCACCCTCTAGTCTTGGCATGGCATTGGTACTGTGGCACTGGTAACTGGAACAGACCAAACAAGGGGAAGTGGATCCAGGCAGAGAGATCCCTCTGGCCTCATGGTGTCAAGTGCCAACCAAGCAGCAGGCAGAACTAGAAGCAATGTGGCACACAATTGTTGTTGGGTTGTTTGTTTTTTTAAAGCATAGCATGGTAAAGGTAAAATGTGACCCCCATCCCCCATCATTGGCCCTATGGGCAGGAAAGGGCAAACCATACCATGCCAGCCCCCTCATCTCCCCCCTCCAGAAGATTACTTAAAGATCCAGCACTGTACCACATAGAGTGGGAAATGTCTGCAGCCACTTTTATTTACCCCTATCAGCCAATCAAAAGCTTGCCATCTGGCTTAGCCAGCCAATCAAAACTTGTCATCTTGCTTACCATCACTCTACTGCCCCCTCCCAGCCCCCCCTCCTACCAAATATGGCACTAAGTTTTGTTTCCAGAAGAAACTCAACTGTGCACCAGCCCCCCATGCACGCAGTGGTTTCCGAAGTTTCCCAAAGTTTTCTGAAAAACATCCTGGGTCCTGAGAACTTCGGATTTTCAGAACTGAGTAACTTAACCTTCGGCGAATTCCAAAGTTTTCTCCCCGTGGCAGGACAGATGGTCTTCCTCCCCTCACTTGGATAGGCAGGATCAACAACGATGACTGACAGCCTCATCCATGTGTGGGGCACAGCCCTCATCAAGACCCCAGTTTTGTTCTGGCCTTGCTAATGAAGGGAAAAAAGGAAGCAGGACCTAGAGGCTCCCTTTGGAGCACTTCCTGTATAGGTTAGAGTTTTTTTACTTTGGCCTCTTTTCTTTTTTTTCTTCTTTTATTTCTCTGGCCCGCTCCTCATTCTCTCTCTTCCCTCCTTGGGGGGACCAGGTTGAGTTGCTGGCAGGAGGTCAAGAGGGTCCTTCCCCCATGCCTCCCCCTCCCCCCAATGAAAAGGGCTCTACCCTTTACTTTGAAGGGGCCTTCCTGGGGGAGCTGCCCCACTAGGAGCTACTCCTCCATTTGCCGCTTTCGGCTAGCAGGGAATTAGTCATGGCGGTGCCATTTGAAGCAACTGTTTCCCCCATTCCCGCAACACTGCCTTCTTGAGGCCCCAACATGGCGTCCAGGGCCAGAAAGTCCAACCGCTGGGACACGGGCTCAGAGGAGTGAAGCAGGGACCTTTCCCCACCTCCGAGGAGGATTATAGGCCTGGAAAACAGGGTCTCTACTGAGACCTCACCCTTTGGGAGGAGGCCAAAGAGAGACAGGAGCTACCCCAGACATAGCTCCTCAAAGACATCTTCTTCCTCCTCCTCTTCCCATTCCTGCTCTCACCACAAGGGGGAAATGGGTACGAGAAAGGGAAGATGCCCCCATCATGACAGGCAGCATAGACACCGCAAAGGGGGCAAGAGTCATCCCTGCAAGGCCCCTAGAAGAACCCGTTCTTCCTCCCGTTCCCCCTCACCCTCTACTTGCCTAGAGAAGGAAAATGGGGAACTGTCTGATGTGGAGATAGATAAGGGTGGAAAGGTGGAAGAGCCAGTTGGGGAAAGGCTCTTTGAGGCCAATAGCCACAGCAAGCTAGTCGCGAAGGTGGCAGCTGTACTTAATATCACATGACCTCCTCCTCCTAAAGAGGATACAGCTGTCCCTACGGAAAATATTAGAGCCTTCACTAGGGGGCCTCCATCTATCCCAGAGTTCCTATGAGCTAAATTTAACGTAGATACCATCTAGTCTGAATGGGATCAGCCAGCCTGTTTAAGGAACCCCACAAATATATAAATAAGAATGATGCTGTCCCTAAGGCCCAGGAAGAGTTTGTCTCTCTCCCTAAGGTAGATGCAGGCGCTGCTGACTTGGCTAAGTCTGCAGCTCTCCCAGAAGAAGGGGAGGGTCTCCCGAAAGATCCCCTAGATAGGAAGGTGGATATAGCTCTCCATAAGAACCTCGAGACCTCTGCCATGACTCTGAGGGCATCTGCCTTGAGTTTCAGTCAGGCAACCATCCTGGGGGCCAGTGACTTGGCCTTAAAAGTGAAGCAGATGGAACTAAAAGGATAGCTTCAAGAAGCTAGCTCTCACTGCTGCCTATTCAGTTGATGCTACTTTGGACACTATCCATCTAAATGCAAGGGAAATGGCAACAAACGTGGTTGCCCGCAGATCCATCTGGCTGAGACATGGAGGTGGACTTACCAAAATCAGTCCTGACTGGAGCTAAGTTTCAATGTAAACAACTTTTCGGAGAGCCTATGGAGAATGTCCTCACCACGGAGCCTGAGAAAAAGAGGGCTCTACCTTTCAGCCCCTCCAAAGGTCCTCACAAGCAGCTCTTTCGCCTGTGTAACTCCAGCCATGGCCACAGAGGAAATTGGCATGCCCAGAGGGGCAGAAACGCAAAATGGCAGCAGCACAGGAGGTCACCTGACAGACAGGTTTAAGAAACCACAGCCCTCCACCACGAAGCAGTCCAAGTCTCCGGCCTCACCCTAGAGCCACAGTTCATAAGGGGGAGGCTACAGAGATTTGTGAATGTCTCGGCACAGATGTCAGGAGATGCATGGGTCAATAAAACAATCTCTCAGGTTTATGCCATCAAGTTCATCTCCACCCCGAGGGATCATTTTACTCCATCTCTGATCTCAAAGAATCCCGAGAAGGCAAGAAAGGTGGAGATGGTGGTTCAACACCTTCTCAACATCAGGGCATTAGAGCGGGTCCCTCGAGGTCAAAGGTTACTCTAAAAATATATATACTCTATATTTTTCACTGGTCCCAAGAAGAACAAAGATTTCCAGGCAATACTCGAACTCAAAGGCCTCAACAAGCAGGTGAATTACAAGAAGTTCAGGATCGAGACCCTAAATTCCATCAAGTCAGCTATCCAGGCCGGAGACTTCCTAGCGTCCATAGACCTTTGGTAGGCCTACCTCCCTGTCCTGATTCGGAAACCAAACAGGAAGTTCCTCCGGTTCACCAGGACAGGCAGTACCAATTTAATGTGCTGCCCTTCAGTCTCTCATCATCTCCCCAAGTATTCACAAAGGTCCTGGTGGCTCTTGTTGTACACTTGAGACTTAGGGGGTTACGTCTGGATGCTTACCTCAACGACCTCCTGGTGAAGTCACCCTGAAGATCTTACCTTTTTCTTCAGATTCCAACAACTCTGAAATCTCAAATCCAGTGGTAGTCATCCCCAAAGCATCTTTTGATGGGCTTACCACTCCGGGAGCCCTGGAAACCGTCCATCACGAAAGAGTCAAGCAACAGGGGATGGGGAGCATTCTGCCACTTCAGTTCAGCACAAGGCAGATGGTCCAGGGAAAAGGAGAAGTGGCACATCAATCATCTTGAACTCAGTGCCGCACATTTAGCCCTCCTACATTTCTCCAACAGGCTGGTGGGATCAGATGTCCTTGGCATGTGCTTACATCAATTGCCAGGGGGGAGGGGTTGTCATGATCCAAGAAGCTGCAGGAGGAAGTGTCAATTCTGTTCCTGTAGGTGGAACGTCACCTGTCCTCGAGCAGTGCACATAGCAGGAGTCCTCAATCTTAAGCCACAGGCAGGGACCGCATCTATTTCTATGTTCTGTACAGCGCCAGGCACATGGCTGGTGCTATATAAATGTTTAATAATAATAATAATAATAATCTGCTGGTGGACTGGCTCAGTCGGCAGACTCTGGATCCCGTGGAGTGGACTCTGTCACAGAGGGCCTTTCATCTGATCTGCTCCTTCGGAGTTCCAGTAATGGACATATTTGCCAACAACATCAACAAAAAATTACCAACATTCATGGCAAGAAAAAGAGTTCCGGGAACAGCAGACATAGATGCACTGTCCACCCCATGGCCGAGGGGGCTGCTATACGCCTTTCTCCCATTCCCAATAATTCCACAAGTTCTTCAGTGAACCAGGGAGCTTTGGGCCCAGATTGTTCTAGTAGCTACACACTGGCCACGCTGTCTGTGGTTCGGAGACCTTCTCAACATGTCGGTCAAGGACCTGTTCCCTCTCCTGCTCTGGGAAGACCTGTCCCAAGGTCCAGTCCTTCATCCTTCAAGAAACGAGCACTAAGGGCCTGGGGTTTGAAAAGAGGCAATTAAGGGCAATTGGTTTTTTAGGCAAACTTCTGGATACCCTTCTGTCATTTAGACTGGAGTCGACTAACAAGGTGTATGGAGCAACTTGGAGACAATTCTCTCATTGGTGTGCTGAGAAGGGTGTTTCTGAGCTGGACACAGCCATAAAAGAGGTATTGGCCTTCCTGCAGGATGGTTTGGACCTTGGCTTCAAGACAAATATGCTGAAAGGTACGCTTTGATGCTGTCTTCAGCCCTCAGTTGTAACAGTCAGCAGCCCCTCTTGGCACACCCTCTCCTCAAAAGATTCCTCAAGGCCGCAGAGCAGATTTGTCCACCACTTCAACATAGATTGCCAATGTGGAGGCTCAATTTAGTATTATCAGCACTGACAAAGCCTCCATTTGAATCCTTAAACAGCATGTCAGTGTTTTTTCTATCCATAAAGACTGTTTTTAGTGGCTGTCACTTCAGCTCGAAGGGTGGCAGAGTTAGGGGCACTCTCCGCCGACCCAAACATATGTATCTTCCACAAGGATAAGATGACACTTAGGCTGGATCCATCCTTTCATCCAAAAGCCAACTCAGCCTTCCACAGGGAGCAGGAGTTTTCACTCCCGTCCTTCTGTTCCAAGTCTCAACATGCACAGGAGATCGCCTGGCACAAAGTAGACGTGAGACGGGTGGTCAAGATTTACCTTGAGAGAATCAGACCAGTGTGGACTCTGCCCTGTTCATGGCCTTCGGACTTAGAGGCGAGGTCAAGAAAGTTAGCAAATCCACCACTGCAAAGTGGCTAATGGGGTGCCTTGTGGAAGCTTATAAGGCGACAGGGGTTCCAACACCTAGTAGCATTGTGGCCCACTCAGTCAGAGGGGCCACTACCAATTCAGCTTTTTTAAAGAGGACTTTCCTAGAAAAGAAATTGTAGAGCAGTCACCTGGGTGTCTGTCCAGACGTTTGCCAGGCACTAGACGTAGCTCGATGGCCTCCGCAGAGGTGGCAATCGGGTTCTTTAGAGGGCTTTAGAGCCTTAGTTCTGGGGAACTCCAGAGGAGAGATTTTTTCAGCTGGTGGGAATCCGCCAGAGGCGGATTGTGAACTTAAAATGGCCCTGGAAAATATTCTGAAAGTGGCCCATGTTGTAGGCGGGGCCAATGGTAGGCAGAGCCAGCTTGAATTTTGACAGTGCCACAGAATAAGCAATGAATAGAAAACACACACTGAATACAAACCACCTTGCCCTCAAGGCAAGGGTCTATTGAACTCCAACCAAAAGACACCCTTAAGCCACGACCAATTTTGCAGCATTTGTGATCAATCCTGAGCCTCCAAAACCACTCCTTCAAGTTCAGCCTTTCACACCAAGTCTGCACAGTGTCACAAAGACACACTGAACTATAGGTCTAACAAATATGCAAACCGAAAGGTTAAACATGAATGTAATGTTAAAACTGAGAACTGAGAACTCACTTCATGTAATCATGTAATGTAAAACTGAGAACTGGAAACTCACGTCATGCAATGGAGAGAGACAAAGATATGCCAATGTGTATTCATTGCAGACACTAGACAGAAGCCCCATGGAGTTGTAAAGGAACTTCCTTTTGGCCTGCATGATGGTAAACACGGAATCCTCCAGACTTCCCTAGGTGGGAAAATCAAAAAAAGAGATTGCAAAGGTATTTAAGGGGAGATCTTTGCTATCAGAGACACAATTGGGAACTCATTCAACCTCTGACTCGCAGAGGCACGAATAACAGCTGGGAGGAGGGCAACAGCCAGCCAGTGGAAGAGATGCATTGAGAGAAGAACTTTTATTCTAACCAACTTAAGATTGGCGCCCAGCCACCCTACATCACCTGCTGAGAAAGGGACTACCCCAATCTAAGAGCACACTTGCTTAATCAGAAAATCACGAATATCAAAGAGGCGGGTAGGAGGGCATACGAATTTACTGCAAATGCTATTTCAGCATATGAGGAAAGGAAGTCGACTAATGGAGAAAAGCCTAAACAAGGGTTTTACCAAAAGCAGAATGGGTATAAACATCCCAACTCTGAAAAGGGTAACCAGACCCAGAACAAACCAAATGAGAACGCAAGTGGGGGGAGCCAGGGATTCCCCCGTACCCCAAAGAGCACACAATTCCAACAATCCACAGACCAATCCCAGAACCTGTTATTCCTGCCGCCAGACAGAGCACATAGCAAAGTTTTGCACCAACCCTAGGAAAGCTGAGGACCAAACCAGACCTAAGATTAAAGCTAACTTGGCCTCAGTGAAGACAGATACTCCCACAGGGGATTATATCTGTTACAAACTCCAAGAACCACACACAGAAAATGCACACCTCTTTAGACCGGCCAAAATAAACAACGTGTCCTGTGTGGGCCGAATTGATAATGGTGCAGACATGGTAATGGTCAGGGAGGATTTAATCCCGAAATCGTGTCACACACACACACACCCCAAGGTCTACATCACTAACTACATGGGACAGGAAGATGAGAACCCCACAGCCGAGGTGGAGTTGGAATGGGAGCGGGTGAAGGGACAAATCACGGTGGCCGTGCTCCCCAAAACTGCAAAACATAAGTTGTTGGTGGGGAATGCAATAAACAAATGGGTCTTGAACAGGAGGGTGGAACAAGCCCAGTCCCAGGAACATGGGAAGCCGGAGAGCTAACCAGAAAGGGAGGAAGATGGGCAGCAAGGCTCTGACAGCCCCACACAGGTTGCACCTCAACCCATGAACTCCACTGGGGACCAGGACCCGGCCCAAAAAGAGTCCCAAGCCCAGCCAGCGGATGTAGCCAGGACAGACCCAGAAGGGGACCTGGGGAGTTCTGACCCAAGACACAGACCCAAGGTTAGATTTTGCAAGTAAAAACTTGACTGCAACACAAACTGATTTCAGAACAGAACTGACCAAAGATATGACTCTGCAGGGACTCAGGGAAGCAGCCAAGGAGGGAGTCTAAACTGAATCACAAGGGGCAAAATACTCATGGGAACACGGGTTACTTTATATGATCCTACCCCAGGGCAGTGATAGGAGGAGGGAGGATCAGCTCAGGAAACTAGTGGTGCCCAAAAAGTTTAGAGAGGACTTGCTCAACCTGGCACATTCCTCTCCCTTTGCTGGACACCTAGGAGTAAAAAGAACACTAGAAAGGCTACAATCGAAATTTGAATGGCCAGATATAAAAGGAGACATTAGAGCATTCTGTCAGGTGTGTGACTCCTGTCAGAGAAACAAAAAAGGGAACGATACAAAAAAGGGACCCCTACACCCCCTCCCCATTATCGAAGTGCCTTTTTACAGGGTGGGGATGGATATTGTAGGTCCCATGGAAAGAGCTTCCGGATCTGGGAAAAAATACCTACTAGTGATGGTAGATTATGCCACTAGATATCCTGAAGCTGCAGCTCTTAGGAAAGTTGAAACTACTAGTATAGCAGACGCATTACTGGAAATTTTCAGTAGGGTGGGTTTCCCCAACAGGTCATAACAGATAGAGGGGCAAATTTCCTCTCCAATATCTTCTAACAGGTCTGGAAGTTATGTGATGTGAAGCACATAAAGATTCCATATCACCCCCCAAACAAATGGGCTAGTTGAAAGATTGAATGGGACATTGAAGCAAATGCTAGCTAACTTTATGACCAAAAGGACAAATGATTGGGACAAACTGTTGCCTTACCTCCTATTTGCATATAGGGAAGTACCCTAGGAATCCACAGGGTACACTCCGTTTGAATTACTATTTGGAAGGAATGTGCGGGGTTCCCTGGATCTAGTAAGGGACTCCTGGGAAAACTCAGAGGAAATCAAAGGACAACTTGTAACTAGGTATGTCCAACAATTCAGACATAACATAAACTCTATAGACCGGGTCGGCGATCGAGGCCAGTCATACGCGGCCGGAAATGGATGCGCATTGCCCGCAAATGCGCGTATTCAGCGGCGGTGTCACGTGTAAATTGGGCTGCTGGGTCTTTTGGTAAACAAGCACGGGCGCCACCACACACGTCTAAAAACGGCCTATGTTAAAGGAGGCCCAAGATAACCTAGCCAGCAGCCAAGAGGCCCAAAAGATAAAGTATGATAAGAAAGCCAAAGACAGAACTTGTAACCTAGGAGACACTGTGCTAGTTATGAGACCGACCAACCAACAAGGTTGGGGGGCAAGCCATTTGGGATGGCCCATATCAAATAACTGATAAGAAAAATGAGGTCACTTACTGTGTTAATAAACCTAACACCAGGACAAAGGCCCAAGAATTTCACATGAATAGAATCAAAGATTACCATGATAACGAAACACAGGCTTGCTTAGCTGCAGTAGCTGAGGGTGATGGGGAAATGGATGGCCCATTACCGGACCTCCTGCAGGAGAGCCAGAGAGCTGAGTCTCTGGAGGAAATTTGCATTTCCACAGACCTCAGCACCTCCCAAGGGCATGAGATGATGCAACTCCTGCAGGAGCACGAGGAGATTTTTTCAAACAAACCTGGGCAAACAAACATCGTTGTACACACCATTGAGACAGGAACCAAGAATCCAGTCAAGTCCAGTCCCTTTCGCACAAATGGAAAGATTCAAACACAGATCCACCAGGAAATCGAGGAAATGTTGCAACTGGGAGTCATACAGGTCTCAAAGAGTCCATGGGCAAGGCCAGTGGTTTTAGTTCCAAAACCTGATGGCTCCATAAGGTTCTGTAAATTGTATGCCATAACTGTGTCAGACTCCTACCCCATGCCCAGAACAGATGACATGGTAGAAAGGATAGCAGGAGCTATGTACCTGACTACCCTAGACATGACCAAGGATTATTGGCAGCTTAGAATGAACCCCAAAACAGCATTTATAACTGACAAGGGCCTATACGAATTCACAGTGATGCCTTTTGGGTTAAAGAATAGTGAGTCTACATTCATGAGATGAATGGATCACATCCTAGAAGGGATGCGCGACTTCGCCTTGGTTTATATAGATGACCTGGTGATTTACAGTAACACATGACACACACACGTAAGCCAGGTACTACACAGAATTAAGGGGGCAGGACTAACAATAAAACCATCAACGTGTAAAGTTACTATGGGTACCGTTACATACCTAGGGCATGAGGTGGGGAATGGCAACTTACGTCCTCGAAAAGACAAAGTAGAGGCTATTTGCTCCTGGCCTGCACCCACAACCAAAAAACAGATCCAGAGGTTCATAGGCATGACTACTTATTTCTGCTGGTATGTCCCACGCTTCAGTGAGACAGTGACCCCTTAACTGACAAATGTAAGAAACGATGCTCAGAGAAAGTACAATGGTCAGACAAGTGTCACAACGTGTTTGACAAACGTAAGAGGACTCTGTCAGAGGCACCAGTGTTGACAAGCCCAGATTATGCCAAGGAATTCCATGTCTGGACTGATGTCTCTGACACTGGCCTGGGAGCAACCCTCACACAAAAAGGGGAGGATGGAACAAACCGTCCCATTGCATACCTAAGCAAGAAACTGCTCCCAAGGGAAAAGAATTTGGCAACCATTGAAAGAGAGTGTCTAGCCATAGTGTGGGCTGTCAAGAAACTTAAACCTTACTTATTTGGTAGAACGTTCCCAGTATACACTGACCACTCACCTCTGACATGGCTCAATAATGTTAAAGACTCCAACTCCAAACTGCTGAGATGGAGCTTGTTTTTGCAGCAATTTGACTTAAGAATTGAACACTTAAAAGGTAAACAAAATGTGGTAGTTGACGCACTCTCACGCAGGGACACCTCAGTCTAATCATGTTACGGGACACTGTCGTGACCACTTCACATGATTTGGAAGGGGGGAGCTGTCACAAAGAGACACGGACTATAGGTCTAACAAATATGCAAACTGAAAGGTTAAACATGAATGTAATGTTAAAACTGAGAACTGTTAACTCACTTCATGTAATCATGTAATGTAAAACTGAGAACTGGAAACTCACGTCATGCAATGGAGAGAGACAAAGATATGCCAATGTGTATTCACTGCAGACACTAGACAGAAGCCCCATGGAGTTGCAAATGAACTTCCTTTTGGCCTACGTGATGGTAAACACAGAATCCTCCAGGCTTCCCTAGGCGGGAAAATCAAACAAAGAGATTGCAAAGGTATTTAAGGGGAGATCTTTGCTATCAGAGAGACAACTGGGAACTCATTCAACCTCTGACTCGCAGAGGCAAGGATCACAGATGGGGGGAGGGCAACAGTCTGCCAGCCAGCCAGCCTGTGGAAGAGATGCAGTAAGAGAAGAACTTTGATTCTAACCAATTTAAGATTGGCGCCCAGCCGCTCTACATCACTGGTTGAGAAAGGGACTTTTATAGGGTAAGACTTTAACTAGGGATGCACACAGTACAGACTAGGAATGTGTTATTTTGTTTACTTTATTAGCCACTCTATGTCAAACTATCTTTGCTTATGTAATCAATAAACTTTCTAATTTAATAAGAAGTGTCTGTTGTCTGAGTATTCGTGCCCTCAAGCACGTGCGAACCCAGAGAGAGTGTGTAAACAGGAAGTTTCTGGAAGTTTGGGAGACAACAGTATTATCCCCTTTGCAGAACTGAATCAGCCAGAAAGAGAACTGGTTCAGCTGGGCTGCAAGTGAGGGAAATTGAGTCACCCAACCCAGGAAAGTGGGGTAGTGGACCCCAAACCCCGTGACACACAGTAAAAAAAAAATTAAATAGCCACAGTTGCAGCATTTTATAGCCCCCACTTCCTTCCTTCAACCCCCTTTTGCCCAAGATCATGCCTCCAGATTCTTCCCTCAACCCCCTCCCCCAAGATCATTAGCCCCCCAGACCCTTCAGCCACTTCCAGATGCCCTAGTCCCTTCCCCTCCAAAGATCAAAGTCACACACACACCTCTCTCATAGACACACACAGACATTCGCATCTCCCTCAGACACACAAACCAGGCGCGGCTCACCTTCCAGGGCGTTCAGGGCGCTGACCCCCCAAGCGCCCGGTCAGGCCCCGCGCCGCCGCTCATAGTAAACAAAAAACAAAAAACCTCCCTGCCGCTTCCCCGCCACCCGCAGCA
>QEPC01008364.1:586789-606583 GCA_003113815.1 Sphenodon punctatus | reverse complement strand
CAGACATGACGCTAACCACCCTTTAACCACCCTTGGTGGTTATTTATGCATGTTGCAGGGCTGCATAGGGCACCAATACAGCCCTGCAACATGCATAAATAACCACCAAGGGTGGTTAAAGGGTGGTTAGCGTCATGTCTGAAAGTACCCTCTATCACCGATATATGGAGGGTGAAAGGAGCTGACGGATAACACCTCAATAATATAATTTATAAATATATTGAAGAGAGTTGGCGCAAGTATGCACCCTTGTCTAACTCCTCTTCCTGTGCAAATTTTATCCATCAGACTCCCTTGATCATTTAATCTAACCTTCAAAGAAGTGTTCTGATGTAATTGGTAAATTAAAAACAACCTTATGCTTCCTGCATGGACTTTGAGATAGGAAAGCAGGCGTCCAGGTGCCATGACAGTAGCCACAAACAAAGAAGCAGGGCTCAAGAGATGGAGACATGGTGAGGAACATGTAGCAGAGCATTTGTGTGGAAGTGCCACAGGGCAGAAATTCGGGGAGAGATAAGCAAAGCTGGATCCATGAAGAAAATAAATTACTAGTGGAAAGGAAAGGCAGGCAACGAGGTAGCTGAGGTGCTTAATATTTTGAAAACCCCTGAAGAGCAATATTAATAGTAGTATTGTGCAACTTAAGGTAAAACTGTAACGAGACAGGATGGGAGAGATTCCCGGCCTGCCCTGGGCAGGGTGGACACAGCTGCCACACTTTGGGCTGGTGGAGAGAGCAGGCGAAACAACCTGCCCCCCTGCAGGGAGGCCACCATCACAAGTACCGTCACGACTTGGGGCAGGTCGAGGAGTCCACTCCCGTGATGATGTAGACACATACGAATGGTGCACTATGCCTGTGGCTCTATGGTGCCAGAGGACCACACCACGGGGTGGAGCAGCGCGGGACCAGCCTGAAGGGTGGCAGCTTGCTACCCCACATTGGCCCGGGTGGGGCAACAGCATCCCGCGATGCATCACAAGCCTTCTCCAGCAGACATGGTGCATAGCAACCTGCCACCCGCCCCAGTACAGAAGTAGGTGAACATCTGGTAGCCGCTGGCCTGACAGTTAGCTGCATTGCAGGTAAGGTCACCCAATATGGATTAACGTCTCATGTGGCCTTACCCTTAAGTCATTTTGATCTTTGATTATTATTTTTAAAAAACCATGCATTTAAATTTGAATTCAAGTGACCTTCTTTCAGGTTACATTTTTAATAACAAGTTAGCAACAGCAACGATGACAATAAGAAATTACATGAAGTACCAACAAATTACCTTGCCAGCTATCATTGCACACGCAGAGTTTCTCGCCTGTCAAATCACAGTAGCCATGATCTGGGCTTCCACAGTTTGCTTTACAGTAAGGAATATCACACGCTTCTCCTTTCCAATATTTGTCGCATTCACAATACACCTGGCTTGGAATGGAGACACTAGTTGTGCACTTCCCATGCCCTGAGCAATTGTTAGGACAGGAATTAATGCTGTAAAAAGAAATAATGCAAGTGAGACAAAAGGAAAGAAGAGGAAATATTGAAACATCCCATCTAGCATATGAGTACTTTGCAGTTTTCGCATATGGTACCTTTACTCTGAAAAACTCCAAGTGGTATTGCAAATGTAAATTAACAGGCTCAGCATTTTCCGAGCATGGGATCCAAGGCCATCAGATTAAGTTATCTGCCCAGTTACAAGTAGAGCAGAAATGACAATTCGCAGCGAATGCTGCTGTCGCCAAAAACATCCCATTTGCCGCCTCCCACCACAATGCAGTCACTTAATGGGTTTTCATGTCATTTGGTTGCTCCTGTTCCAGCATGCTCTTGGGTCAGCACTTTTGGTATATCCCGGCACATTTGGCACTTGGCAGAAGACGGAAGCAGGTGCAGTATACACAGACTGGGCACCTCAGACACAGCCTCCTTCTCCTCTAACCGTTCACCCTGTCTGGTTGAGATAAGAGCATTTGGAGGCAAAAAGGCATGGGGCCAGGAGCCAGGAAAGCAGCAACAAGTCACAAAAGTACTGAAAAATTGCAGGAACTACTGGGAAGTTGAAAGCTGCTATCCCAAAAGCCACAGAATCATTAAACATCAATTCGGGAGCAGCTGTTTTCAATTCCACACTAGTAACAAGAAAAATCTGTAGCAGAATCAGGATTAGTATTCTAATCTATCATGTTAAACACTTACTAACAAAGAGAACAGTAACCCGCTCGCAAGCTAACTTCATACTGGAAATTTCATGAAAGCGGAGAACAAAGACTAAATATACAGATATTTATTTTTAGATGATGTTTGAGTGCTTCAATTATTGTTTTTAGAAAAGCACCTCTCCATCTATTACCCACCCATCACCCACACATCATGCATGTTGCAGGGCTGCATAGGCTGCCAATGCAGCCCTGCAACATGCTCGATGAGTGGGGAGGCGTTTGTCTAAAAACACCCTTGGTATCAGTCATCAGTGCACTGAAAGTATTTGGGGAGAAACACAAATTGGTTTACACTGGACATCAAATAAAATCAACCCTGTGTTGAAGCTCAATGATGCGCCACAAATCGACTCTCCATCTTCTGTAAACGCCCATTTTTTTTAAAACGGGGGGACGGGAACCAGGTCTATGGGCAGTGGGTGGAGTACTGCCCATGCACAGGTGTGGGTGTACACGGACGCATACCTATCCCCCACTCAACCCCAATGCACAGAGCAACCGGCGTTTTTGCCAATTACTCTGTGCATGGGGGTTGGCTGGGTTGCAGAAGCATGCAGCCACGCACCCTCACTTTCACACTAAACACTCCCCCTCATGGTTGGACATGCGTGGGAGCGTCTTGTGTAAAAAGGGCCTCTGGTTTAGTTTGGTGACAATGGGTGAAAACAGACATGACGCTAACCACCCTTGGTGGTTATTTAGCATGTTGCAGGGCTGTAGTCGTGCCCTATGCAGCCGTGCAACATGCATAAATGATCACCAAAGGTGGTTAAAGGGTGGTTAGCATCATGTCTGTTTTCACCCAATAAAGAATCACATCTGCCAGACTGTCTCATTTTTTAACTTCATGTTGTGCATGGAAAATTTAGCTTATACAATTGCCATGTTTGTGTATATGTCCATGCTCATGCCCTTAACTTTTCATCCAGCAGGCTGATTTCACCCAAATTTGAAGAGAGGGTCAGACTCAGAATATTTCATAACAATTACACCTGGAGGGAAGATATGGCCTTTTTATCTGAAAAATCTTACTGACTTACACTGACTCTCCCATTAGGCAACCCACTTTCCTTAGCTCAGCTACCTGCTGTATCTAAGTATTTGAGTTTCTCTCAGTATCTGGATTAAAGACCACTTGTGATAGTAAATCATCATCACTATAAAAGGCAATGCAATTTAAGAATACAGATCCCCTGATCCAAGTTATCAATAACTAAATGTGCCTGCACTGAGCAACAATAAGCATAATATATATTTTTCTCCCACTAAGCAACAGGGGTTTTAAAGTATGAGTGATAATAAAGGAGAGGGCTGATTAAACACTCAGGAAGCCTCCACAAGAGAAAGGAATAGCTGGAGCAGAAAGAGCCATTATAAGCCCAGCTTCTTGCTGTTCTGTGAATTACTACATGGGGGAGATTCTGCAAGTGTCAGATTCTGCTTGGTGTGCACTGCAAGATCAAAGTCTGTGAGGGGATTCACACGTGTGTTTAAATCGCACAGCCGCGGCGGCGGCATAGTGCAATTTAAAGAACCCCGCACTTCCGGGTTAGTGTGAATGCGGTGAGCGCGCACATTTCCGTGTGCGCGCTCACCGCATTCACACTAACCCGGAAGTGCGGGGTTCTTTAAATCGCACTATGCCACTGCCGCGGCTGTGCGATTTAAAAGCACGTCTGACTGCACCCTGTGGCTTTTCCCCTGAACTTCAGATGTTTTAGTAGTTTGTGTGTCAGTGATCCTGGGAAAGATAAGGACAGTTTCACGCTGCAGGAAAGCCTATTCACTACTTCTGTCCCTGAATGTTTCTAGTAGACCAGGAATTATTCAGAAGGGGATAGAGAATAAAACTGAGGAGGTCATAATGCCTCTATACAAATTAATGGTGCAACCGCACCTTGAATATTGTGTGCAGTTCTGGTCGCCCCATCTCAAAAAAGACATAGCTGAACTAGAAAAGATACAGAGAAGGGAAACAAAAATGATCAAGGGCATGGAAGGGCTCCCGTATGAGGAGAGGGTTGGTAGGTTAGGGCTCTTCAGTTTGGAGAAGAGACGACTAAGAGGAGATATGATAGAGGTCTATAAAATCATGAGTGGTGTGGAACTAATAAACAAGGAACAGTTATTTACCCTCTCAGCTAGTACTAGAACTAGGGGACACTCCATGAAACTCATGGGTGGCAAGTTTAAAACAAATAAAAGAAAATATTTTTTCACTCAGCGTATAATTGAGTTGTGGAATCACCTGCCAGAGGCTGTGGTACGGGCCAGTACTAGAGCTGAGTTTAAAAGAGGTTTGGACAAGTTTCTGGAAGATCGGTCCATTAGCAGCTATTCGCCAGACAGGCTCAGGGAACATGACAGAAGCTGCGGGAAAACAACAGGGAATGGATCCCCCATTGTGACCTGTTGGGTGCTTCTCCCAAGCCACCATAATTGGCCACTGTCGGAGACAGGATGATGGGCTAGATGGACCATTGGTCTGACCCAGTATGGCACTTCTTATGTTCTTATGACTGGGGACAGCTTTTTTCAGAAACCTGAAACACAGCTAAGGACAGGGGAAGATTCATGTTGGAGTGTTTGAGGGAAAGGATCTCTCCAGGCTTTTGAAAGAGCTTGTGGTTAAAAGTGCAAGAGGAAATAGAGAAGAGGGGGAGGCTGGGACTTGGTGACTCAAACATTTAAGAATTAATATACCTCTAAACAGCAACAGAAATCATTTCTCTCCAAAGAATAGAAACAACAGTAAACCTATTTTTCTCCAAAAGAACATAACCATGAAAAATAGCTAGTGACAAGCCAATATTTTTGAGAATTCTTTACTAGAGAAATCAGAAAAAGGAGAACAGCAAAAAGGAGTGATTAATTATCTCCCCTCTGCACATCCGCTGAAGGAGAGAGCTGACAACGCTGCTATTTATGACTGTTCCAACATAATTATGTAATAGCATATGATAGTATTTTTGAGCTATAAAAAATACAAAACACATAGTAGTTAAGAATGCAGTGCCATTCTGGATGACTCCCAGGACAAGGAACCTGCCTCACTTAGGGCTTTTAGAACAGCTGAAGTCAGGGAATACCCAATTGCAGCCATGGTAATTTCTTCAGGTGCATCACAACGCAGGGCAGGATCCCAAAGGAAGCCTGCTTCACCACTGAGGCACCGCACCGCCACTCTCGTCCTTAGGATATAAAAGCCAGAATACCCAGGACCCAGGAGATGAGCAGCTGGGAGTCAGACAGAACAGACCAGTCTGGGGTTCCTGCAACTCTACGCTCTCCAGGGTGCTAAAACCCAGTGCGGTGAGTAGTAGAGTGAGCAGCCTAAAGCAGCCCACGGCTCCCAGGACTGCAGCCCACCCGGACGGAGAGACAAGGAGATGAAGTGAGCACTGAGCTGGCAGACTACCCTAAGAGTGCAGGGCTGCAGGTGGAGTGCTAGTGCGGATTGTTGTGCCCACAAGGAAGAGAATAAAAGGAATGTCTAATCAATCAAAGCCACTGCCTCCCAGCCTCTCATTACCCAGAGGGTCATGCCCTGCCCCCCAAGTGGGGACGCCAGCCCGGTTCAAGGTGGTTGTATATTCTTGATGCCACCTATAAGGAATGAGTATGGCATGTGGCAAAACTACAACGTATGTACCTAAAAGGACGGAGATGGAGACAAAGGGTAAAACCAGACATGATGGTGGCCTGCTGGGGCCCGGGACTCACCTGCACGTCTGTTTCCAGGTCACCAGATTTTGGCCCAGGACTGCCCCAGGGTGGGTAGGCAGCTGCCCCAGGATGTGTCCTGGGCCCAATCCCGGGTGATCATCCTAAGCCAAGGGCTGCCCACACGGGGCCACATGTTTGTTCGGTGCATCTGCTCGACTTCAGGAGGGGTGGCTGAAGTTTCCCCATCCTTGGCCAGGCCAGGCAGACGCCTCGCTGCTGGCACATCTGTTTTTACCCAAAGTAGTTCAAATGATATCTTTTTTTTCAGACCAACATCTGTTGGTGAGAATATGCAAACGTTCGGGCCACACAGGACCCTTCCTCAGGCATGTAGCGTAGCCAGTCAGAAATACATAAACTGAACAAATGTAGGACAGGTATATATGAGAAGGTATGGAATGACATGAGTGGGAGTGGATAAGACAAGGTAACTGGCAGGGGGAGGGGGGAGAGGCCCAAGATTTAAAAAGAGAGCTGTAAAAATATATATTGGAGTAGGAGACAAAAACAATAAGCAGTGATAAACAGAGGGAGGGAATGAAGCTAAAGCAAACATAAGGGTTGAGAGTACAATAGGAAATCATTTATCAGGTAAAAGGGAATACACAGCTGAAATGTCCTGGGTTCACAGAGGTAACACAAAGGTTGAGTCTACAGCTGACAGTCTCTCTCAGTTACTTCAGATTTGTGTAACGGTTTGAAACGGGAAATTTCTGACCTTTGAATTTTCCTTCTCCTCTGTGGCAGGACAGATGGTCTTGACTGATGGGATGTGTCCCTCCTCACTGATAGGCAGGATTAATGATGATGATTGACAGTCTCATCCGTGGGAGGGGCACAGCCCTCATCAAGACCCCAGGATGAGAATGCCAAAACTAATCAAAAACATAGAACATAACTGTTAAGCATTAAACCCAAACTGGTTCGCTAACTGGCATATGCAGAATACAGCGGAAACAAACATAGCAGAGAGCAGAGAGAGAGCTGGGGTAAAATACTCTGAAAACGCCTTACTTTCAAAATCTGGTGGAATCCCCAGAAGGAGGGATGAAGACCATCTATCCTGCCATGGAGGAGAAGGAAATTTCCCGTTCTCCCCCCGTGGCAGGACAGATGGTCTTGACTGATGGGACGTCTCCAATCAGGGCCTCTCTAGGGTGGGCGGATCCCCACCAACTGAAAAAGTCTCCCGTCTGGGGTTCCCCAGAACTAAGGCTCTAAAACCCTCTGAAGAACTCTGCGCCCAAAGGCCACCTCTGCGGTGTCCATCAAGTTAAGCCTGTAGCATCTGGTAAACACGTGGACAGATGCCCAGGTGGCTGCTCTGCAAATCTCTTCTAGGGATGCCCTATTTAAGAGAGCTGAATTGGTCGCAGGCCCTCTGACTGAGTGGGCCACAATGCCACTAGGTGCTGGAATCCCTGTCATCTTATAAGCTTCCACAATGCAGCACTTTAGCCATTTGGCCAGTGTGGATTTGCTAATCTTTTTCCCCCTGTCTCTATGTCCAAAGGCCACAAACAAGGCGGAGTCGACTCTGAATGGTCTGGTTCTATCAAGGTAAAACTTGAACCACCCATGTCATGTCTAACTTGTGTCAGGTGATCTCATGCACATGTTGGAGCTTAGGACAGAAGAACGGGAGTAAGAGCTCCTTCTCCCTGTGGAAGGCTGAGTTGGCTTTCAGACGGAAAGATGGGTCCAGCCAAGTGTCGGCTTGTCCTTGTGGAAAATACACAAGTACGGGTCGGCGGAGAGTGTATCTCTGAGTTCGAGACGATTGATGTGCCACTTCTCCTCCTCCCTGGAGGATCTGCCTTGTGCAGATCTGAGGCAGAAGAATGCTCCTCATCCTCTGTTGCTTGCATCTGTAGGGATGGACAGTCTCTGGGGCTCCCAGAGAGGCAGACTTTTCAACAGACGCTGCAGGGATGACCACCACTGCATTTGAGATTTCAGAATGGATGGGATCTGAAGGGGGAGAAAAGACTGGTTCGCAATCTCCAGCTAGTAAGGTCGCAGGAATCTTTGGAGGAGCCGCAGATGGAGTCTGGCCCATGCCACTGCAGGATACCATACTTCCCAGGAGCTCTGCAAGAAACATTAGTTCTAGACGATCCTTCCTGAGAAAAAGGTCTAGGAGAGAAAGCATCTTCTCCTGACACTCAGTGGAAAGGAATATCCTGTCCCTGATTGTATCGATATGAACTCCAAGGTGGACAGTGGAGATTACAGGGGACAGGCAGCTATTCTCTCTGTTGATTAGGAATCCATGCACTTCCAAGCACTCTATCATTATCAGCAGGTCCTGGAGGCCGCACTCCCAGGAGGGCAACCTCACCATAAGACCGTCAAGGTAAGCATATATATATATACCCCTCGAGTCTCAGGTGGGCCACGAGAGCCACCAGGATCTTTGTGAATACCCAGGGAGATGATGAGAGACCAAAGGGCAGCACCCAGAATTGTAAGTGCTTGCTGTTCCTGGCGAACCAGCGGAACCTCCTGTGGGACTCCCAGGTCAGGAGTACTGGACGTGGATGTAGGCTTCCCAAAGGTCTACGGATGCTAGGAAGTCTCCAGGCTGGATAGCTGATTTGATGGAACCCAGGGTCTCCACCCTGAACTTTTTACTTCACCCGCTTGTTGAGGCCCTTGAGTTCAAGTATTGCCCAGACATCTCCATTCTTCTTGGGAGCAGTGAAAAATATAGAGTATATGTCGGGGAACCTCTGATTCCGTGGGACCGGCTCTATGACCCTGATATCGAGGAGACGGTGAACTGCCATCTCTGCCTTTCTTGCCTTCTTGGGATCCTTTGAGACCAGAGACTGAATAAAACGATCCCTCGGGGTGGAGATGAACTCAATGGAATAACCCCAAGAAATTGTTTCATTGACCCATGCTTCTCCCGATGTCCATGCCCAGACATTCACAAAGGCCTGGAGCCTCCCCACTATGAATCTATTGCCTTCTCTTTTATTGTGAAGTTTTAAGCTTGTTGTTTTTTTGTTTTTATGTGTGTAAGCTCTGTCTCTTATACACATCTAGATGTGTATAAGAGACAGGTCCAATCCTACTTCACATTTGTTTTTTCCTTGTAAACAAATCTCCCCACCTGCGAAACACCTTCCTGACCATTAAGAACGTCAGAAACCAGTTGTGCTGTTTGTGTGTTCTTCTGTTTAGAGGGTCTGCTATCTCTCTATGGTATTGTTCTCCAGTCATGTGGAAGCAGCCACACAAGCTGTGTAGACCCAGATCCTCGCACGGCCCTGTGTCAGGCAAGTGCAGCCACCACACTGCAGGGCCAGCACGAGGAGCTGGGCAGACCTTTGGCCACGTGTGAGACAGCCAAGCGGGAAGGCCACTTCTATGTGACGCATCCTTGGCTGGACGCATCACGTAGTAGCCTGCTGCTCACCTCACCACGCAGCGGGGGGTGGGGCTGCCAGCCACACAATGCACTGCATAGCATGCTCTGGCTGCCCAGAGAGGGTTAAGACCGCCCAAGACATCTCGAATGGCTGCACCCTATACGTCTTTATAAACCATACAAGAATTGTTTCTCTGCGTAATTACCTGGACTGGACATCTCCTTCATTAACACCAACACAACATCCCAGACTCCCTCACAGGTCTCATTCAGATGCCTCTGGCCACATTGCCATCTCTGTGGTCTTCTGCCTGATTTATCTTTCAGAATCATGCATCATGGGTGTTACACTCCTATCATCCCACTTAGCAGTGACATACACGGGGGGTAGTTTACTTGGGAGGGTGGCTAGCAGATAATTATTTAAGCCCAGGAGTAAAATAACCCCAGAGGAGTACTCCTCTCAGTCACAACCCATGGAAACCACCCCTCATAACCTATAAACAACACCTTTTGTTTTGTGTTTTGCATGTGTCACAAATTGCAGTTTTCTATTAAATGCACCAACCTAGAGATGCCATTTTCCATTTGATTTTCAAGTACATTTCCCCCCACTTTCTTCCCACCATCCACACAAAAAGAAGAAAAAATTAATCAGGAAAAATAGTTTCTTTAGCATGGCACTTTTATTAATGCAGATTCCACTTCCACCAGCTTTAGGGATGCAGTAGAGTGTCAGCCTTCAGTACGATCCTAAGACTGATGAAGAACCTGAAGGCACCACCTTCTAATCCAGAGACAAGAGTGCCAGACACATGCTTTGGGGTGTACTCTGCCTTAACACTAAGATTAATTCAAGACAGCAAATTAGTCAGAACAAATTAAATGAAAACCCTCAAGAATAACACTTACTCCTAAAATGAAAGTATTTCCATTATATTGCTAGTAATAAAAACTATTACTTACCTAAATACAGCTATTAAAGGTGCATATATTGAATCTCCATCATAAACATACATATGGTCCCAGCTACATTCTGTAGCAAAATGATTAAATCTTAATCTTAGTACTGCATTAGGACTGAAAGAAAATGGGAAAGGATGAGAACACTGAACAGATATACTAGGCAGCAAACACCAATCTCCTAATACAGTATAAAAAAAAAGTTATAGATCCAGAAGTAGACATCCCATTCAAGCATTAAATTCAAGCATTCTATTTAAGTGCTACCATAATACATTTAGAGAGAATTCTGCATAGAACCCAACTTGAACCAACGTTTTAATTCTCTGTTTTACGTATTTCACACTAAGTATTTTTGAAGTTATATTTAAAATTCAAGAGTAGCAGCTATATTATAACTGTACTCAATGTTTTAAGAAAGGGGCATTAAGAGGATATTAACATAAGCAACTCTAAATAACTATTAACAGTACTACGCCTTTTACGATGCAGGAGCTTGGGGAAGAAGTGGGGGTGCAGAGTGGTTCAATGAAAATGCACTGCAGGACCCGAGACATTATTCTAATGAGTATTTGTACTATCTGACTTTAATGTGCCACATAGGAAAGGATAAACCCATTCTGGAAAATAGCTGCAACACTATCAACCGAATTGTAATAGTAGATATATGTCATTCAAAATTAGGTCTAATTAAAGCACATGAAAATGTAGGAAACACCCAAAGCTTTTGCATTACATGCAAAGGCCTTTCAAAAACACATTCTTCAATAAAGCAATCCTTGTGGAATGGAAAAGTCAACTAAAAAATAACTTTGGGTGATTTTAGACGTGCCGGGCCTCCCTCTAACCACGGTCCAGGATCCGCTTCGAATCCCGGACAGGAATCAGGCCAGCCATCCTTTAGACGTGCCGGCCTGATTCCTACAGGGGATCGGGGAAGGGAAGGGGCCACGCAGCGCGCTGTGCGGCCGCACAGCCCACCCCCCCGCACTCCCCCAGCCGCCCACCCTCCGGGAGACGGCCGGGTGCAGCGGCCAATCTGGCCGCTGCGCCTGACCCCGCAGCATGGTCCGGGCCACAGTCCAGGCCGGCGGAGGTAACAGACGTTACCTTCCGCCGATCCAGGAGCGTGGTTGCGCTAACCACGATTCCGGAGAGGAGGCCGGCCTCACCTCCGGAACCGTGGTTAACCTGATTCCCGCAGGAGGTTCACTGGGATGAACATCTGGCGGGAACCCCTTTAGATGTTATGGGCCCTCCTCCACCACAGGGGATTGACTGTGGTAAAAGGGAGGCCTGTAACGTCTGAAATCACCCCTTGTAAAAGACAATTTGTGACTAGTAATTGTTGTGAATTCATGCCATTGTTTGTACATATTCTGCTGAAGACTGACATTCATGCACTGACCAATACTTGGAATCCTGTGAGATGTGTAAAGTTGAACTTTATTGTACACTTTAACCATACACAGTTATGCTGTGTTGCTTTGTTGGTGGAAAAGCAGACACTTTCTCCTAAAAGTAGAAGTTGTTACATAGTTTGATGGTTTAATTTTTTTGGTAACAGGAAACTGCTGATTACAGAAAAGGAAACAAACTTCAGGACGTACAAATGAGATTAAGCCACTTCATCACAGATAAAATATCTACATATACATATAATTATAAGAAAATCACTGTACATGAAGATTGTGTTTTGTGAGAAAACTGTAATATTGTTCATGTTGTAAAATATTCATAGAATTTCCTACAGACTGTTTATAGGACCTAACCAGCCTCCCATCCTATGCTTTTTGTCTCAGCAATTACATTGTCATGTACTTGGCATTCAAAATGTATCCAGCTAAATTGTATTAGTTTGACTTCTAGACGTAGCTTGTAGCTAGAATTACTCTGACACATCTCAGAAGAGAGGGAGGACGGTTGCCATGTTGGTCTCAAATGTAAGACTTTAGGTGAAAACAGACATGACGCTAACCACCTTTAACCACCCTTGGTGGTTATTTATGCATGTTGCAGGGCTGTACTGGTGCCCTATGCAGCCCTGCAACATGCATAAATGACCACCAAGGGTGGTTNACTGTTCTTGAATGGTTCCGTTCTTTCCTGGCTGTGAGAACCCAGCGTGTGATCCTGGGGGAGTTTTCATCTCCCTCCCCCCACCCCCCGGGGCCTCACATGTGGGGTTCCGCAGGGTTCCATCGTATCCCCTCTCTTGTTCAATGTGTACATGCAGTCTTTGGGGGAGATTGTCAGGGAGTTTGGGGTGAGGTGTCATCAATATGCAGATGGCACCCAGCTATCTCTCTCATTATCCTCCAACTCAGGCCCAGCAGTCTCGGTGCTTACCCGGTGTCTGTCGGCTGCTGGGGATTGGATGAAGGTGAGCCACCTGAGACTAAATCCTTACAAGATGGACGTGATGGTTGTAGGGAAGGCCGAGGGCCCCCTCCCCTCACCCCGACTCCTCGCTCCCCTCACCTAACTCCTGCTGATACCCTCCATCCAGTACAATCTGTTACCCGAGATCTGTGTACTCATATCCTCACCACATAGACCAACCAGCCATCATTTTTGATGTAGCCAAGCGCGTGCACCTGGGACCTCACATTCTGCAAACGTTACACTCCTTGACTCTCCCTCTGTTCCCCTTCCTTCGTCTCCCTCCCCGACCCCCTGTCTCTCAGATTGTAAGTGCTAGGGCAAGGACCGTGTCTATTCAATTAATTTGTAAAGCACCAGGTACATTGCTTGCGCTATATAAATGCTTGCTAATAAATAATAATAATAGAGTGGGGTCTGTCCTCCCCTGGTTTCACAGGTCCAGAGTCTGGGGGTGCTCCTGGGGACTGCCTCACCCTCCGTGTCTTGGATCGGACCCAGCGGTCGGCCGGGGGCATCCTCTTCGAGGTCCCCCGGATTTCGCGGGTGTCCACCATGAGGAGGGTGTTCTCTGCGGCTGCACCGCGGCTGTGGAACTCCCTCCCATTGGAGGTCCGCTTGATTACTGACCTCCCCTCTTTCCGCAGACACTAAGACCTGGCTTTTCCGCCAGGCCTTTCCCGTAGGAGGTGGGGTGGGTTAGGGTGGGTAGGGACAGGTTTATACTGTTTTAATTGCTGTTTATTGTATATTTTAATATGTTTTTAAATGTTGTGAGCTACCCCGAGATGCCTGAGGCAGGAGGGGGCAGCATATACGTTTTAAAATTAATAAAAATAAATAAATGTACATGCACAAAATCGCAACCGCAGCTGTTCTATACATGCACGGCCCTCTTCCAAGATGGCAATAGCAGCATCGCTGCCTGTTTGGAAAAGGGCAGCCACTTTGCACGTTATTAGTATAAACATGGTACACGATAAGCTGTTCATGGTAAATCAGTATATGGTACATGGTAAACCACAATAAACCATAAATCGAGAAATAGTCTTGAACAAGAAAGTATCAAGAACCGGGAGTTTTCTTGATTATCGATTCTTGCTAAAAATGAGTCGAGAATCATGATTTTCGGTGAGATTCAAGATGCACTCAAGATCGAGTTTCAGTCCTACTTCTGAATGGTTTTCTGTGGGGATGCTGACAGTGGTTGTGGTAGACATGTATTGGCAAGCTTTGCACCTGCTATTCTGGCAGGGTCTTGTTGCTATTTTTAAATGTCTGGCATCTCTCTCACCTTGTTTTCTTCTTATGTAAGCCCCACTCCACCAGTTACCTTGTCTTATCCACTCCCATCCATGTCATTCCATGCCTCCTCGTATATACCTGTCCTACATTTGCTCAGTTTAGATATTCCGGACTGGCTACGCTACAAGCTTGAGAAAGGACCCTGTGTGACCCGAAAGCTTGTACTTTCTCATCATTTGAACTACTTTGTCTCCATCTCTTAAATTTGGGATGTAAATGGCAACCACACTCTCTCTAAAAGGAAGGAAACCTTTTCAGATTTCTTAAGTTATAGCCTACATTAGCCTGCACAACACCACAAGGACAATGGGCATTCCTTGGGCTAATTCAGACGTGCGTTTAAATCGCACAGCAGCGGCGGAGGCATCGGGCAATTTAAAGCACCGCGCACTTCCGGGTTGGTGTGAATGCACCGACTGCGCACACTTCAGCCTAACGCGAACTGTTGGAGTGTGGTTTTGAAAGCTTCTCAGAGCACGGTGCTTTAAATTGCACAATGCCGCCGCCGCGGCTATGCGATTTAAACGCACATCTGAATGAGCCCCTAGATGCTGGACAGCTCTCTTTAACAGGGTAAAAGAGATGTAATGAAATCTGCTCTCTAGATATTGAATTAAATCAATTAATGCAACAAAAGATGGTTAACAGGTGACTTGGTCAAAGGCCCTTTTTAAACGGACCGAGGCTGAGAGAGCAGCTCATGGGTACGCGGGTCCGGGGGGCAGATGCACACGGGCACACACCCATAACCCGTATCCGCACACACAAAGCAACCTCCATTGTCGCCGGTTGCTCCATGTGTGGGGGATGCATGGGTCACGGGAGCGTGCACCCACACACACCCATTTTACACAGGATGCTTCCCCACGTGGACAATGGGTATCCATGCGGGGGAGCGTCTCACTTAAAAAGGGCTAAAGTCTAAGTATCAATACGTGGAGAAAATTCTGGGCTCTTCACTATGCCAGACAATGTCATTGGATTTTCTTATGCCTGGAAAATAAAGTTAAACAAATGCAAACTGAAAATGTTGCTAATTTTCACAATGAGGGTAATGATGAACTACTGAAGTAACTTCCCAAGGGATGCGGTAGATTCTGTGTCACTTTAAGTTTTAAATCAAGACTGGATGTCTTACAATATTAACCTGGTCTTTAAATCTATTATTTTAGTGCTTTGAAACTCTGACATAGTAAACATTTGATTTCACTAAAAATACCATTGAACTTTGAAATAGTATTGCTAAGTGAAATGAATATTGAAACTACCATTCATAAAAGTGTCACAGACAACATTAATATATTACAGAAATGCAAAAGTATAATGAAAAATCTTAATGTACTAAAAAGCCAGACTCTTAGTCCTGTACATAGATGAGTAACATTACTGCGGCCGATCCCATGCCCCGTGCACGCTGCGCACGTAGGCATTGCATTGTGCCACGCGGATCCCGTACATGACTTGAGCGGATCCCATACTTGGGATTATGACCATTGTCTCCAATTGAGTAAATCTGCATATGTGCTGAGGTGCTGCTTCGGGAACTTAAGTATTTTCCAGGAGCAGGACTCAGCAACACGTTTTGTGCTTGGCCCTCCTGTTAGCTGACTCTAGCCGAGTTTGGGCTTGAAAAAGCTGGGCTTGTAGAACCTGGTTTGAGAAAAAACCCACAATTCCATATGCCTTGACACCACAGATGCCATTAACCAAATCGAAAAAACAAATATCCCGCCCCCACCCCAAGGAAACCCTAGCCTGATTAGTAATCAGAGAACTGAAACTGATTAAAATGTACTTACGAGTAAAAAATATTAAATCCAGTTAGGTTATAAGCAGCATCACTAAAAAAATGAAGCAAAGCATAGCCAGATGTAGTAACTACTTCAGGTACTGTTTCATTTCCACGCACTTCAGGGACTATTAGACCACTGGAAAACAAATTAAAACAATAGATTTTTTTAAACATTCATAACACATAGGAGATTTGAATGAGGTTTATACCCAACATAATCTGAAAACGTTACAGACTAGTATTGCATTCATAGTATCTCTAAAACAATACCAAATGAAATACATATTTGGGAAAGGGTGTATCATTCCAGCCTACAGAATAGAGATGCTTGTGTACACGGAGTTTTAATACAAAATTCCACCGAACTTAGGTATGTGTTGCAATGTAAAATATTGGGAGATAATTAACAGAACACATTGACCACGATTCACAAGCCACTTATTCAGAAGTAAATGGACTGGGATCATAGCCCCATTTTAAAAAAAAAATAAAAATGCTACCTTGTATGCAAAATGTTTGATAGTTTTAAAAAGGGGGGTGGAAAGTAGGAGAAAACATGTGGCAATTGTACTGTGTGTTGAAAAGTTTTTCCAAATATTTAACCAAACTCGATGGGATGGAAAGGAATACATAAACAAGTTTGCAATGAAATCGGAAAGGCATCTCGTGAGGTTGCTTTGTCCAATCCTACTTCACATTTGTTTTTTCCTTGTAAACAAATCTCCCCACCTGCGAAACACCTTCCTGACCATTAAGAACGTCAGAAACCAGTTGTGCTGTTTGTGTGTTCTTCTGTTTAGAGGGTCTGCTATCTCTCTATGGTATTGTTCTCCAGTCATGTGGAAGCAGCCACACAAGCTGTGTAGACCCAGATCCTCGCACGGCCCTGTGTCAGGCAAGTGCAGCCACCACACTGCAGGGCCAGCACGAGGAGCTGGGCAGACCTTTGGCCACGTGTGAGACAGCCAAGCGGGAAGGCCACTTCTATGTGACGCATCCTTGGCTGGACGCATCACGTAGTAGCCTGCTGCTCACCTCACCACGCAGCGGGGGGTGGGGCTGCCAGCCACACAATGCACTGCATAGCATGCTCTGGCTGCCCAGAGAGGGTTAAGACCGCCCAAGACATCTCGAATGGCTGCACCCTATACGTCTTTATAAACCATACAAGAATTGTTTCTCTGCGTAATTACCTGGACTGGACATCTCCTTCATTAACACCAACACAACATCCCAGACTCCCTCACAGGTCTCATTCAGATGCCTCTGGCCACATTGCCATCTCTGTGGTCTTCTGCCTGATTTATCTTTCAGAATCATGCATCATGGGTGTTACACTCCTATCATCCCACTTAGCAGTGACATACACGGGGGGTAGTTTACTTGGGAGGGTGGCTAGCAGATAATTATTTAAGCCCAGGAGTAAAATAACCCCAGAGGAGTACTCCTCTCAGTCACAACCCATGGAAACCACCCCTCATAACCTATAAACAACACCTTTTGTTTTGTGTTTTGCATGTGTCACAAATTGCAGTTTTCTATTAAATGCACCAACCTAGAGATGCCATTTTCCATTTGATTTTCAAGTACATTTCCCCCCACTTTCTTCCCACCATCCACACAAAAAGAAGAAAAAATTAATCAGGAAAAATAGTTTCTTTAGCATGGCACTTTTATTAATGCAGATTCCACTTCCACCAGCTTTAGGGATGCAGTAGAGTGTCAGCCTTCAGTACGATCCTAAGACTGATGAAGAACCTGAAGGCACCACCTTCTAATCCAGAGACAAGAGTGCCAGACACATGCTTTGGGGTGTACTCTGCCTTAACACTAAGATTAATTCAAGACAGCAAATTAGTCAGAACAAATTAAATGAAAACCCTCAAGAATAACACTTACTCCTAAAATGAAAGTATTTCCATTATATTGCTAGTAATAAAAACTATTACTTACCTAAATACAGCTATTAAAGGTGCATATATTGAATCTCCATCATAAACATACATATGGTCCCAGCTACATTCTGTAGCAAAATGATTAAATCTTAATCTTAGTACTGCATTAGGACTGAAAGAAAATGGGAAAGGATGAGAACACTGAACAGATATACTAGGCAGCAAACACCAATCTCCTAATACAGTATAAAAAAAAAGTTATAGATCCAGAAGTAGACATCCCATTCAAGCATTAAATTCAAGCATTCTATTTAAGTGCTACCATAATACATTTAGAGAGAATTCTGCATAGAACCCAACTTGAACCAACGTTTTAATTCTCTGTTTTACGTATTTCACACTAAGTATTTTTGAAGTTATATTTAAAATTCAAGAGTAGCAGCTATATTATAACTGTACTCAATGTTTTAAGAAAGGGGCATTAAGAGGATATTAACATAAGCAACTCTAAATAACTATTAACAGTACTACGCCTTTTACGATGCAGGAGCTTGGGGAAGAAGTGGGGGTGCAGAGTGGTTCAATGAAAATGCACTGCAGGACCCGAGACATTATTCTAATGAGTATTTGTACTATCTGACTTTAATGTGCCACATAGGAAAGGATAAACCCATTCTGGAAAATAGCTGCAACACTATCAACCGAATTGTAATAGTAGATATATGTCATTCAAAATTAGGTCTAATTAAAGCACATGAAAATGTAGGAAACACCCAAAGCTTTTGCATTACATGCAAAGGCCTTTCAAAAACACATTCTTCAATAAAGCAATCCTTGTGGAATGGAAAAGTCAACTAAAAAATAACTTTGGGTGATTTTAGACGTGCCGGGCCTCCCTCTAACCACGGTCCAGGATCCGCTTCGAATCCCGGACAGGAATCAGGCCAGCCATCCTTTAGACGTGCCGGCCTGATTCCTACAGGGGATCGGGGAAGGGAAGGGGCCACGCAGCGCGCTGTGCGGCCGCACAGCCCACCCCCCCGCACTCCCCCAGCCGCCCACCCTCCGGGAGACGGCCGGGTGCAGCGGCCAATCTGGCCGCTGCGCCTGACCCCGCAGCATGGTCCGGGCCACAGTCCAGGCCGGCGGAGGTAACAGACGTTACCTTCCGCCGATCCAGGAGCGTGGTTGCGCTAACCACGATTCCGGAGAGGAGGCCGGCCTCACCTCCGGAACCGTGGTTAACCTGATTCCCGCAGGAGGTTCACTGGGATGAACATCTGGCGGGAACCCCTTTAGATGTTATGGGCCCTCCTCCACCACAGGGGATTGACTGTGGTAAAAGGGAGGCCTGTAACGTCTGAAATCACCCCTTGTAAAAGACAATTTGTGACTAGTAATTGTTGTGAATTCATGCCATTGTTTGTACATATTCTGCTGAAGACTGACATTCATGCACTGACCAATACTTGGAATCCTGTGAGATGTGTAAAGTTGAACTTTATTGTACACTTTAACCATACACAGTTATGCTGTGTTGCTTTGTTGGTGGAAAAGCAGACACTTTCTCCTAAAAGTAGAAGTTGTTACATAGTTTGATGGTTTAATTTTTTTGGTAACAGGAAACTGCTGATTACAGAAAAGGAAACAAACTTCAGGACGTACAAATGAGATTAAGCCACTTCATCACAGATAAAATATCTACATATACATATAATTATAAGAAAATCACTGTACATGAAGATTGTGTTTTGTGAGAAAACTGTAATATTGTTCATGTTGTAAAATATTCATAGAATTTCCTACAGACTGTTTATAGGACCTAACCAGCCTCCCATCCTATGCTTTTTGTCTCAGCAATTACATTGTCATGTACTTGGCATTCAAAATGTATCCAGCTAAATTGTATTAGTTTGACTTCTAGACGTAGCTTGTAGCTAGAATTACTCTGACACATCTCAGAAGAGAGGGAGGACGGTTGCCATGTTGGTCTCAAATGTAAGACTTTAGGTGAAAACAGACATGACGCTAACCACCTTTAACCACCCTTGGTGGTTATTTATGCATGTTGCAGGGCTGTACTGGTGCCCTATGCAGCCCTGCAACATGCATAAATGACCACCAAGGGTGGT
>QEPC01008364.1:551121-562248 GCA_003113815.1 Sphenodon punctatus | reverse complement strand
GATCCAGGTTTCCGTAAGAGCCAGGAGTTGAAAGGGGCGAGAGAGGAAGAGATCGTGGATGAAGGGAGCTTTAGCCACGGACGAGCGGCAGTTCCAGAGGGAGCAGGAAAAAGGCAATTCTTTCAGCAATACCTTGAGAAGTGGGCAGAGGAGCAGACTATTATCCCTGAGGAGCAGTTTGGTTTTAGAACCAGGAGATCAATTACGGACTGCTGTTATATCCTAACACATGTCATATTTAAATATCATAAAATCAGACAAGGGAAGATTTGTTTGGCTTTTATAGACTTATCAAAGGCCTTTGACTCGGTTCCTCGTGTGAATCTCTGGGAAAAACTGAAACTATTGGTTCTGAATGAGAAAGTATTGGCCCTACTTGCTCAGCTCCACCTAAACAATGAAGCAGTAGTTAAAACTGGAGGAAAGAGCGGACTGAGTGACCTAATCAATACTGGCAGAGGTGTAAGACAGGGCTGCGTCCTAGCTCCTATATTATTTAGTCTGTACTTATCGAACCTTGTTGATCATCTTAAGACCAAAAACACCCATGCCCCTAAGATTGGGAATTACCCTCTCTGCGTACTACAGTACGCAGATGATTTAGTGCTATTATCCCAAACGGAAATAGGTCTTAGACAGCTAATTATAAAATTGAGATCTTATTGCAAGGCCAATGGACTAGAAATTAATGCCCCAAAATCAAAAATTATGACTACTGGACAATAATTTGCCCCCACCAAATGGAAATTTAAGGACAAATGTTTTTCGGTAGTAAAATCCTTTTCCTATCTTGGAGTAACTTTTATAAATAGGGGTACATGGACTGCTCATATTCAGAACAGAGAAGCCAAGGCCTTAAATTCTGTACGCAGTATCACTAGAGCTGCGAAAATCTCTAGCGGAGTACCTTCCTCGGTATTTCTTCAAACATTCCTTGCCAAGGTCCCTGCGTCGGCAATTTTTGGGCTGGAGATTACACCCTTTCCCAATATAATTTCCTTTGAGAAAGTCCAAAATCTTTTCTTGCGGCGTCTTTTAAGAGTCGGACAAAATGTGCCTGGTGCAATTCTCAGAGCAGAGACTGATTTGGTGTCTATTGAAATTTCTTCCAAGATATCCTTTGTTAGATTTTGGTTGAGACTCTTGGCTCAACGGGAGACTGCTTTCCCCATTTTGTGTTTAAGGGAAGAACTAACCCACTCAGGTTTTAGAGTATACCCTTGGCTGCGTTACCTTGCCTTTCTCTTGAGCCAAATGGGGTTCGCCTTTGAATGTTTTGTGGGAAGGCCCTTAGCAGCTATTCAAAGTGAATGTATAGCTAGAATAGGAAAGATAGGGAAACAGGAAGATCTGGCTGTGATTTCCCAATGGAGAGTGGCACCTTGGTTGGCTCAACTTAAAACTTCCGTAGAAAGGATAGGATTACAAACGTAAACTTGCGTAGATGCTATACGCTTTTGCGATTTCATCTTATCCAGACTGTGGTCGTCGAGGGCCGTTATGCTCGCCTCGATTACGACCTCCGACGTTGTACTTGCAGTCTGGGTGAGATTGAAACAGCTGAGCACCTTCTTCTGAGATGCCCTTATTATCATCACACTTTGAGATTCACCTGGATATCCCCCATGTTAAAAGAAGGTGTGGATTTTGCTTCACACAACTGCTGCTAATATTTGCTTACCTTGTCGGGTACAGAGGATATGATTGCAATAGCAATGTTCCTCTGGTTAGCACTGAAAAGAAGGATGGAAATTAAATTGAAGCTTAGGGCTAATAATGTCATACTAAATACAACCTAAGTTCGAATTCCTGTCTTGGTATTAGTAATAGTTGCTTGATATGCTATTTGTATATTGTTGCCTAAGGCATTTGAAACAGTTCATACAACTCTCGCATCACCACGCTTGGTCACTATTTAGTAAATTTATAATTTTATAAGATATTAGATGATTAGATATGAATTATATTATTGGAAGTTAAAATTGGTTTGATGTACCGTATGGTAAGTTTGATTAACTGTTACCAATATTTTATTGTTTAGACATATTTTTCTTTTATGTGAGTCTTGTAAATTTGGTTTTGTAAATGAGGGCCATAGCGAAAGCTGGAGCTGCTAATAAATTATTATTATTATGAAGTAAGCACTCCAGGCCAGGTAGCCTTCAAGTGTGCTAACAATTCTTCCAAAATAACACACCACCACCTCAGCTCAGGCAGAACCGCAAACACTAAGTTATATAGGATAACAACAGTCCACACAACCTCTTATTCCACCTTCTGCCCCAGGGATCTGACCGGTTTCAGGCTAGACTCCCACCTGTCTCCCCTGCTGCTCAGAAAAGGCTGCTGTCCAGACCTTGGTGCTGCTCTGCTTCCCAACAGCTTTTGAGGCAATCCTTGCTTTAACTCTCAACCTCTAGAACTTCCAGCTTAGTGAATTGGTAACTCAACCTCTCTGTAGCCTTCCAGGTAATCTCCCCAACAGGATGGGCAAGAACTTTCTTTTCCCAGGAGCCTCTTTTTGACTGGAGGTTTCTGCAGGCTTTTGGGACTGCCCTGCTCTGCTGTCCCTAGGGTCTTTTATGTTGCAGAGTTTTCTATCAGCCCTACCCCTTGCTGGTAAGCAGCTCCTAAATCAACTCCTTTAGCTACTGTTCTGGAATTATGATGGTGGTGATGGTGATTTTATAGTGATCTCCCATCTCCCTTTGCTGCCAAATGGAGCAAATCAATTTAAAATCCATTTTAAACCATTTAAGGAGGGAGGACAAAATACATCAAGGGGAACCAGTAGTGCATCCTAAAAGCACCTAGAGAGTAAATTAGTCTGCAAGTGTTGTGGGTTTTTTTAAAAGGTAAAGTTCATGGCACTCTGCCTTATAGGAATACATTAGATCCAGTACTAATATTCAAAATATAAATTGGTTTTACCATATATAAGATGTGTCAGCAGGGATGCACAAATCTATTCACCTAATTGCCTCTGGCAAGTACACTTTGAGCTAGCAAGTGAATTTTTACAAGGAAGATCAGTAGGAATGAACCAGGCCCTGGGGTCAGAGGTGGTCTCGCAGGATGCCAGTCTTAGCCCCAGGTCAGGCTATTTCTGCAGGACCCTCTCCTCCTCTCCTCACCTTACCTACTGAGGTATGGGAGCAGGGTGCTTTAAGATCAATCAATCAAAATTGTATTACTTAGCCGTAGCCATCATAAAAAGAAACAAACCAAGAAAACAAACATTTTCTCCAATCACAGCAACATACAAAGATTTTTTTAAACTTAACTTATAAATAACTCAGTAAAAGGGAACAAACCATAATCGTAGGCTATTCCCTGTCAGGTGCTTTAAGAAGTGGCCACCACCCTGGGGAGGAGCGTCGTACCTGGGAACGGCGCCTCTGCCTCTCCGTCACCTGGAATCCTGCTACGCTGCTGGTGCGGCCTAAAGATCCTGCTGCCGCCATGGCAATGCAAGACTCTGGGGGTGTGGTGTTATGCAGAGCAAGGCTATGGGACCCCACATGCCTGAGTCAGACCAATGGTCCATCTTAGCCCAGTGTTATCACAAACTGACACAGCAGCAGGGTTTCAGTTCTGGCTCTCCAGGAGCCCCGGCAGAGACCTCACCCAGGCGTACTACCAATGACCCTCCAGAATCCCCAGCAGAGGCCTCACCCAGGGGTAGCAGAGGCATGCTACCAGAGATCCTAAATCAGAGATGCCAGAGATTGAACTTGGGACCTTATACATGCAAAGCATGCAGCTCTACCACCTGAGCCACAGCCCACCCCGCCCACCAAGTTGACTTTGTCCATTAGGGAAGGGTACATTTGCCTCCAAGTTGCCAGTGGTGAGCCTTTTTACGAGTATACCGGCTAGGCATTTTCATCCAGTAAAACTTTTTTCTTTTCTTTTTTTAATATAGTATGTTATTTTCTATGAAAGCGTGGATGATCTTTGAATCTCTCTGAGCTACCTTTCTCTGTTGGGTATTAATGGCATGAGTAAGTTTCTTTGCGTATCTTTTTATATTTCCATACAAGGAACAAACAATATTAGATGGGACAATGGACAACAGATAGACAAGACAGACACTTGGAGACTTGTATACCTTTTCTATTCACTGCTTTTTGAGCCAGGATTGATTATCCACTTTCATTGATATGTTGACATCTAGAAAATGAAGCTAATGATGATGAAGAAGGTTGTCTGAAACATATTGGCATGTGAATATCTCAGCACACCTTGGGCATTTCACACTTCCTTTTTGATGCTTTTTGTAATTGCTGTTTACCTTTTTTTTATTTTGATATGAATAAAGCTCCGTTTTTAATATTTTCAGATATTATCCATATCTACAGGCCCAGGCCCGGATTTATTGGGCAACCGTCCTGGGCCTCACTCTTTCCAGAGGCCGTGTAGCGGTGCCTCTCTTCACCAGGCATGGTGTGGCAGTCCCTCTGCCTCCAGCTGGGCCTCAAACACGACCACCTTTAGGACCCTGTGAAAGGTGCCCCAAAAGGGACCATTATGGGGTCCCGCATTTTATCTTGGCCCTGGGTCCTGCAACGTCTAAGGCTGGCCCTGTACAAGCCTTTTTCTTGGGGTTCCAACCTAGCGAGTAGACTTTTGACTAGTGGAATATATGATACACATTATATATAATTTTAAAGTCTGTGTATAAAATACATATTCTGTACTGAATTTATCAGCTATGTATACATTTATTTTACATAGAACATCCACCCAAAAAAATCCCTTTGGCTCTTTTCACAACATTGGAAACATCTCATGTTTATAATATAATCTAAGTCTTAGTTAGGAATTACCCAGTGTCAAATTCCTGCCTATGAATGGTGTAATGTACAGTTCTGCATTCAATCAGCTGAAGTGTTTGACTAAAGATAAAAGACAAACACTAGCAACAGAGCTTACACAACCATATTAAAGTTCTACTTTTATCACACAGATGAGCATTTCAGTAATTTATATTCGCCTTCCATGTAAAACATCCAACTCGCTTCACAGAAATCATTACTGAACAATATACTACCTAGCATTACACATTTCACACATACTACTAGTGCAATTCTATTTTTGCTTGAATGTAAACACCACAAGAAAATTACTGTCTTGAACAGTCCTACGAACAAATGGTACTCAGTTTTACAGATGCAACTTTGCTTCTTTAGTAGGACAGTAAATGAATGTTCATACTCGACACGCAGTCTGATGGGTTTTGATCATTAATGTAACTTTATTCAGAATGGGATTAGTTAAGCAGGCTTGGATGTATCCATAGTTTCCTTTCACTTTGTAATCAAACTGGTTAGAACCTGATTAAGTCTGGAATGTATGAAATGATGAAGTAATCTGCTTGACCGTGTATAAAAACCCTCGGGGCGGAGACCCCTCCTCAGACCTCTCTATGGGCTACCTTGTGGCCCAATCCAAAACCCTGCATGCAGCACAAAGTGCCACCATGTGTGCACAACCTATGTGCACCGCCTGTATAGGGATTGTAGCATGCACGTAAACTGCGTGTAACTTGTGCGTCTGCATACTCACATGTGTGACTTTAGGATCAGGGCCTTGGTCTCTGGGGACAGAGTCCTAGATCATGACTAAGGGTACCCTACCTCGACAATAAACTTTATACTCTGGGCCAAGGGTACCGCCAACCTTTTGGTACCAAAACCCAGGATTTCCACTCGACCTCAGGTGATGGCAAACCCTTGACAAGAGGGGAGTCCAAAATTAGGGAACAGACCCCAGATGCCTGAATGCACCTCACCTCTCCTATTTGGTAGCACAACTGGTTAAAGGGAACAAGGAAAACGGCACAGGCTATCAGACCTTAGTTTGGACTTGTGCTCTCCTGGCTAGCACTCACTGCAGCACCCAACTAGCAAGGGAGCACTGACCTGCCCAGGTTAGGGTCTTGTTTGACCCAACTACAGCTTGTGGTCTAGCAGAAGAGACTGTCACTTGGACGCATTGGCAAACATTACTGTAAATAAATTAAAGTTTCCTTTGTCATGATTAGGTCTGAAGCAGCAGCATTGTTTGCCATTTTGTTGTTTACTGTCAACATTTTGACAGGCTTGCCACCGCTCCGAAAGCATTTGCCATCAATTTATTATTTATTTATTTATTTTCCAGATTTATACCCCGCCCCTCCTGCAACGCAACTCGGGGCGGCTTCCAACAATAAAAACAATAAAATACACTAAAATTCATTTAAAAACAATCAAATATTAAATATAAAACAGGGCTAGACAGGTAAAATAAATGGGTGGGGGACTAAAATCCTCCCTCCCCACCCTCCCTCCCAAAGGCCTGGGCAAACAGCCAGGTCTTACAGTTCCACCGAAATGTTAAAAGGCTTGGGGCCAGGCGAGCTTCCTCCGGAAGGGAGTTCCACAGCCGCGGTCCCACCACCGAGAATGCCCTCTCCATCGTGGCCCCCCGTTTAACACGGGGGACCTCCAGGAGGGCACCCCCGGCAGACCGCAGGAGCCGCTCTGGGGCGCGAAGGGCGAGGCGGTCCCTAAGGTATGAGGGGCCGAGACCGTGTAGGGCTTTATAGATCATCACTAGGACCTTGAACTTGGCCCGGCACACTATCGGCAGCCAGTGCAGAGCTCGGAGCACCGGTGTAATGTGCTCCCGGCGACCCGTCCCCGTAAGAAGACGAGCCGCCGCATTCTGCACCAGCTGCAGCCTCCGGGCCAAGAACAAGGGAAGCCCCACGTAGAGCGCGTTGCAGTAGTCGAGCCTCGAGGTGACGAAGGCATGGATGAGGGAGGCCAGGTCCGGGCCAGAGACATACGGACGCAGCCTACGTACCAGATAAAGCTGGCGGAAGGCAGCCTTAGCGACTGCCTCCACCTGCCGCTCCAGCCGCAGGTCTGCGTCCAATATGACCCCCAGACTCCGGACCTGCTGAGCTACAGGGGGGCAAACCCCCCCAACCAGGGGGGCCACCACCCCCTTCGCCCTCCCCACCACCATCACCTCCGTCTTATCTGGGTTGAGCTTCAGTCTGCTCCGCCGCATCCAATCCGCCACGGCCTCCAAACATTGGGATAGCACCGAGACAGCAGGGTCTGGGTCAGTAGAAAACGAGAGGTACAGCTGAGTATCATCAGCATACTGGTGACATCGCACCCCGAACCCTCTCACGACCTCCCCCAAGGGCTGCATATAGATGTTAAATAATAATGGAGACAAGATCGATCCCTGCGGAACGCCACACGGTAAGGCGCGGGGGCTCGATGTTTCCTCCCCCAACACCACCCGCTGGCTCCTCCCCGAGAGGAATGAACGGAACCATTCAAGAACAGTCCCGTCCAGACCCCCCCGGTCACGCAGTCGTCTCAACAGCAGCCCATGGTCCACGGTGTCAAAAGCGGCCGAGAGATCGAGCAGGATGAGAAATGTCGAACATCCCGCATCCATCTCCCGGCGGAGGTCGTCCACCAAGGCCACCAACGCCGTCTCGGTGCCATAGCCGGGGCGGAACCCAGATTGAAAAGGGTCAAGGAGCCCGATGTTATCTAGATGACCCTGGAGCTGGAGCGCCACTGCCCGCTCAATAACCTTCCCTAAAAAGGGAAGGTTAGAGACAGGTCGGTAGCTGGCGAGCGCGTCTACGTCCAACGATGGTTTTTTCAGCAGGGGGCGCACCACAGCCTCTTTTAAGCAAGGCGACAACCTCCCCTGCCGAAGGGACGCATTCACCACCCTCGCCAGCACCGTCCCCAACGTCTCCCCGGAAGCTTTTATTAACCAGGACGGGCACGGATCTAGTTGACAACACGTGGCCCTCACAGACCCCAGGACATCCACCACATCGGCCGGCGTCACTTCCTGAAACTCACCCCATAAAGATGGACCAGACGGACCCTCCGCCCCCCCGCGCTCTTCCCCTACTGCTATCAACCCAGCGTCGAAATCGGCCTGAATCCGAGCGATCTTGTCTGCGAAGTAGATGACAAACTCCTCACAGCGGGCCCGGGACAAGTCCCCATCCAGGCGGAGGGAGGCCGGACTAACCAGCCCCCGCACCACCCGAAACAGCTCCGCTGGACGCGACTTCGCAGACGCTATGAGGACGGCGAGGAATTCCTTCCTCGCCGTCCTCACAGCCTCCACATAGGACCGCAAATGGGCCCTATGGAGAAGACGATCGGAGACAGACCGAGTCCGACGCCAGCGTCGCTCTAGCCTCCTGCCCACACGCTTCATACACCGCAGCCCCTCAGTAAACCAAGGGGTCCTGCGGTGACGAGACCAAGGCAGAAGGCGTCTCGGAGCCACCCTGTCAATGGCCTCCTCCAGCAAGTTGTTCCAATGCCGGACCAGCTCATCCACAGAGTGGCCGTCCAATTTATGTCACTATCCGACATTTTGTGACAGTTTCAGGAATTCTGCAGCACTTGAGAATAGTGACAATTTCCGACAGTTTTACTGAATTTTCCAACAGTTTTTCCGACACTTTAGCAACACATTCCAACACTTTCCTGCATTTTCTGACACTTTATGGGACTTGCAACAGTTTCCGACAATTTCTCCATTGCTGAGAAATAGCGACAGGCAATAGTGGAAAATGGCAGCAAGCACCAGAACAAGTATGGGGATGCAGTGTCCATGCCGTTTCGGAAAAACAGCAACAGAAGGGAGGTTTACGACAGAATTGTCAGACACTGCCGCATGTTGTTTCAGCCTAGCCAAGCTACAGCTCATCTATTATTATTTTTAATGGTTCTTCAGATGGACTTTAAAAGTGAAGAAGAGTTAGTAACGTTCCAACATTAATCAATGTCAATCACTCAAGAGTTTTGCCTAGATGTCATTAGGAGTCACAGTGTAATTCCACCTTTACATCCCTATGTTCCCAGACCAGCTTGTGCTGGAAGCACGTACTGACTAATCCCAGGAAAGGATCATAGATGAATGTGCACTGGACCCTCACGGAAGATTGAGAACCTTGCAGTATCTTCTGACCTAGAAAAAAAAATATCATCAAGGGCACTGAAGTGTAGAATTAATACGGTAAAGCTACTTTCACCTTTATCCTGTGAAAGCTCATACAATGTTTTCTGCAATGAACAAACCTTCTACTGTGTTTTTAGAGCATGGTAATCGTAAAGATCATGAAAAGCCCAACACAGCACAAATGATAAGCTAATGTAAAGAAATAGGTCAAACTACAGCACCTTATATGCAGCAAATGAAGTGCAGACAGCATCCAAGAACCTATTTCCATTCCTTAAATAATTTATCTGCTGTAAAAATCAATGAAAATCTAATATGTTTTTTTGCTGTAACTCAAACAAGCAATAGAAACTCAATGTATACATTGTATTATTAGAAAGAGAGAGGACCTATATTGGGCAAACATATTAGCATCTCACCTCTGCAAAAACAAAAATATGTAAAGAATAAAATTGCTGAAGAGAGTAACGGAGGTCTTCAGAATCAGGAAAGCTATTAGCACAAGAGCAAAAAACAGATACACAAAGAGCATGATCCTCCACCCAATTAAGTCAATGGCAAAACTCCCACTGACTTTGAATCTAAGGGTGCTTTTAGACAAGCACCTCCTCACCGACTACCCATCCACCCACTATACATGTTGCAGGGCTACAGTGGTGTCCTGCAACATGTATAGTGGGTGGGTGGGGAGGTGCTTGTCTAAAAAAGACATCCAAATCCGTTATATAGGTTAAAAGTTTTTTCAACATCCAATTCCATGACTTCTGGCTTTATGAGAAATACACTCCAAAAAGATTACTCAGCCTGCAATATTTAAAAATTCACAAACTATATTAGACATAAATACATGACGAAAGTAAGCTGACAACAACATTATTTAAAAGTCTGGAGAAAACTAGCAAGAAGCTGTTGAAAAGAGTGCATAATTACAAAAAAAAACCTTGAATTGAGTTTGTCGCCACTGGCTCCACTACATTCAGAATTGCTTGTATGTAATGAACTAGTGATAGGTATTTTACTATACCAACCACCACCAAAAAATCCAGGTAGGGACTGGATCCATAGGCCAGATCCAGGAACTGGAAAGGGGCCACATAAGGAGCTAGCTGCGAGATGCATTTGCTCCCGCAGCTCAGATGTCCCCCCTCCGCCCAATCTATACCATTCCCACTAAAGCTGAAAGAGTGAACCCTCAAAGACAGGTAACCATCGAATTTCTAGTATCTGAATCAAACTGGTAACAATTGGGTACTATTTGGTACCTGATTACAACCTGATTCAGTACCCTATGTCCTGAACTGTCTACTTCCAGTTCTGGAATGACAAGTTCCAGTACCAATTTTTTGACATTTTTGTCAATATACCAACTCCTGACATCAACTGATGTCAGAGAACCGTCAAAAATAAATCACGTCAAGAACTGTCACAAATCAATGTGACTCTGGAAGAGGTTCTAGAGCAAATTGACAAACTAAGTAGTAACAAATTGCTAGGACCAGATGATATTCACCCCAGAGTTCTGAAGAAACTCAAGTATAAATTGCAGACCTACTATTGGTAATTTGTAACCTATTGCTAAAATCTGCCACTGGACCCTGAAGACTGGAGGGTAGTGAATGTAACACCGACATATTAAAAGGGCTCCAGAGGCAACCCTAGGAACGACAGACCGCTGAGTCTGACGCTGTTGCCAAGCAAACTGGTGGAAACAGCTGTTAAGAACAGAATTACTGGGCATATTGATAAACACAGCATAATGGGAAAGCATCAACACGAATTTAACAAAGAGAAATTGTGCTCACAAATCTATTGGAATTGTTTGAATGTGTAAATAAGCATGTGTAAATAAGCATCCCTCCTCAAGCCTGCCTGTCCTCCTCCTCCTTCTTCCCTTTCTGCTCAGGATCTTGCCTCCTTCTTCACCTCCAAGATAGACAAGATCCGCCTCGACATCACTTCCCACTCCTCTCTTCCCACTCCCACCCCTCTCCCTCCTCCCCCTCCTTCTCTCATGTCCTCCTTCTCCCCTGCCTCCCTTAAGGAAATCTCCTCTCTGCTCTCCTCCTCCAACCCTTCCACTTGCCCCCTTGATCCCATTCCTTCCCGCCTCCTCACCTCCATTACTCC
>QEPC01008364.1:511658-524204 GCA_003113815.1 Sphenodon punctatus | reverse complement strand
TAGCAGCTATTAGCCAGACAGGATCAGGGAACATGACGGGAGCTGGGGGAAAACAACAGGGAATGGATCCCCCATTGTGACCTGTTGGGTGCTTCTCTCAAGCCACCGTGATTGGCCACTGTCGGAGACAGGATACTGGGTTAGATGATCCATTGGTCTGACCCAGTATGGCACTTCTTATGTTCTTGCATGCAGCAGATGCGCAATACTATTTTGATTTCTACTCTTCATTTACCGGTAGATGTAATGTTTCTGCTGCTGCAGGATCTTCTACAGAGAAAGCCACAGACCAAAGTGATACCACTTTTCAGGCAGTTGTGACAGCAATTGAAAATAAACCAAAAAGAATATGGAATTCTGCAGAAATTCATGAGCTGTTTTGCTGTCATATGATGCCATTTAAACTTCAGGCTTTTTATGAGGAAGGGAATATTTGGATAAAAACATTTGAAGCAGCAAAGGTTTTTGAAGAACAAGTACTTGTTAAAGAGAGTTAGATAGAATCTTGGTAGTCTGTCTTTTTTTATGCTTTTTTTCATGATGGATCGTTGAAGTTATTTTCAATGAGGCCAATCCCATGCCCCGCGTGCACTGCGCACAAGCTACGCGCACACACATTCCTGTAAAGTGCGTGCATGTCCATTGAAGGCACATTGTGCCATGCAGAACCTACACGGATCCTGTGCGTATCCCGCTCGAAATTGTGGCCAATAAATATTAATGGATTAAATTCCCCTAATAAAAGAAGGAAAGTTAAATATTTGCTGTAAAGGGAGAAAAATTATATTTTATTTATGCAGGAAACACATATAAAGCAAACACCAGTTAAATTATCATCATCTTTGTTTAAGGAATCCATTTTTACTGCCTCTGCAGAGAAAAAGAAATGTGGAGTACTGATAGGTATAAGGGAAGGCCTGGACTTTGTTCAAACCAATGTTAAAACAGATCCCCAAGAGAGATGTATCTTTTTGAAAGGGTTTCTGTTTGGTCATAAGGTTCCCTTAGCCTCAGTTTATGTTCCAAAATCAGCGCATGGAGCTTTTTTTGATAAGCTGCTTAAACAATTAGATACTGTCTTAGAGGTAGAACTCATAGTGGCAGGAGATTTCAATAGGGTAATGGATCCTTTGATGGATAGAACTGGAAGGAAAATGGATGGTAGATGTTGTCGGTCCAGAATTTTTTTAAGTGGCTTATAGAGCATGATATTTTTGATGTTTGAAGACAGAATAATTTAAAAGATCATGAATATACATTTTATTCAGTAGTCTATAATACCTACTCTAGGTTGGACTATTTTTTTTTTTTTGTTCCTATACATTATTGTCTAAACTAAAGGAGAGTAATATAGGGCCCCGAATATATGCAGATCATTCCCCAGTGATAATAAATTTGGAAATGCAGAATGGTTCCCCTAGAAGATGGGAAATGGATGCCTATTACTTAACGAAGGGGGATATTCAGAAAAAACTTGAGTGGGGACATAAACATTTTCTTTTGGACTAATCAGACATTGGGGTGTAGCAACAAGCATTGTTTGGGATGCTTTTAAAGCATTTATTAGAGGCTCATTAATTAATTATATTTCTTTTTATAAGAAGTCAAATAAGATGGAAAGGAAGAACATTATAAAGAGCATAGTAGATGGGGAGAACAAACATATACAATCTTCAACAAATGAAAATTATCCATTACTACAAAGGCATAAGGAAAAATTAAATGTTAGATTCAGATAGGATAGTGTCTTCACAGCTGATAAGCAAAACAATTATGAGAATGTTGACAAAACTGGACGAATGTTCGCTAATAGGTTGAAAGTGAAAAGTAAGAAAGGGAAGTGTGCCATTAATTAAGAGTGCTAATTGAGAAATATTAGATACCAAGTATGATATTCTGGCATGCTTTAAAGAATTCTATCAAGAACTATATATTTTAATGGTTCCTTCATATAATGTGTTAAGAGCTTTCTTTGATAAAGTAAAAGTCCCTACATTGATTATAGAACAGAGAAAGCTTGGAAGCTGCTTTTAGAAAATCAGAAGTAGAGGAGGTGATCGAGAGGTTGAGATATAATAAATCCCCAGGGCCAGATAGTCTGCCAGCTTAATTCTAGAAAGGGTTTTTATTTATTTATTTATATTTACTAGCCACCCCACTCATGCCTACGGCATCTCAGGGCAGCGTACAATAACCAAGATATATAAATATACAATAAATACACTAAAAAATGTAACAGTATATTAAAACCTTTAAAACCCCAAACTTTATCCCCAACTACCCCACCCTCCCCTCCGAAGGCCTGGGCGAACAGCCAGGTCTTGCAGGCTCAACAAAAGGCCCGCAGACCTGGGGCCAGGCAGGCTTCCTCCGGGAGGGAGTTCCAAAGTCGTAGCCCAGCCACCGAGAACGCCCTCTCCATTGTAGCCCCACGTTTTACACGGGGGACCTCCAAAAAGGCACCCCCGGTGGACTGAAGGGATCGCTCTGAGGCGTGGAGGGCGGTCCCTGAGGTATGAGGGGCCCAGACCGTGCAGGGCTTTATAGACCAACACTAATACCATGAATCTGGCTCGATACGCTATAGGCAGCCAGTGCAGAGTACGGAGCACAGGCGTTATGTGCTCCCGCCCACCCATCCCTGTAAGAAGATGGGCCGCCGCATTCTGCACTATTCATAGGGATCACACAGATTTCCTCAAGGGAAGGAATTTGCTTGACAGTGTCATAAGACTAGTTAATGTGATCCATCATGCCAGAAAAAATAATATAGCTATGGATGCTTTCTTTTTGGATGCGCAGAAGGCATTTGATCGGATTGAATGGAAATTTCTATATCTTACATTGCTAGAATTTAACTTCGGAGAAAATTTTCAGGCCTGGGTTAGAGCAATATATAAGAATCCTAGGGCAGCAGTATCAATTGGGAACTTAATTTCAGATGGTTTTGGACTGGGAAGAGGGACAAGGCCAGGTTGCCCATTGGCCCCAATCTTTGCAATGAGAGATAATATCCAAATAGGTGAAATTCACTATTATTCCACCAAATAGGTGGAATAATAGTGAATGATAAGGAATTTAAGGTAACATTGCTTGGGAAGGTATTTGAATTATTAGAAGAATATTCTGGGCTCTCGGGTTATAAGATTAATCAAAGTAAATCTGAGTTAATGGGATTAAATATTGCTTATAAAGAAAAATTAAATTTTCAATGGATTTGGACTTAAAGTGGAAAGAAACTCCAATAAGGTATTTGGGGATTAAAATATCATCTAACCCTGAGGATCTGTTAAAGATTTATGTGTCATAATGCAAGAAATTAAGGAAGACTCTGTAGGGAAATAGCGGAGCTGCTGTTACCACTCTGGCCCCCAGATCACTAGTCCACACTTTAAATATTCACTTCTTAAGTCCTGGTTTATTTACAGTGTCCTTCATGAAGCATATATACAACCAGTACAGTTCTTGGTCTCGGTACACGTGTACAGAGTCCCTGCTCTTCTCAGTCCTTCCAAGCTCTCTGTCTCGTCTAAAAGACTGGCTCCCAGACCAACCCTTCTCTTGGTATCTCCCTGGCTTACAGACCAACTCCCTTACTTGTCCGCAGCCACTTCCTTTTATACATCAGGCCCTGCCTCAAGCCCACTAGCTTCCTGTCGGCAGCCATCTTGGGTGCGCTCAGGGGCCATTTGGGCTTCCCTCAGCTTGCTATGCCTTCACTCTGCCACAGCATTTTATTGATTTATTTAACTAGTTTTATACCCCGCCCCCTCCTGCTCAAGAGCAGCTCGAGACAGTTTACAGACATCAATAAAACACATATTTATTTATTATATTTATTAGTCGCCCCCTCGTGCCTACAGCATCCCGGGGCAGTTTACAACACTAAAAACAACAACAATAAAAAATTATTAATTTTAAACATTTTTTAAAAACATCTTCCCCCCCCGCCCACCTACCCCTCCCTCCCACCCTCCCCTCCAAAGGCCTGGGAAAACAGCCAGGTCTTGCAGGCTCGGCAGAATGCCAGCAGACCCAGGGCCAGGCAAGCTTCCTCCGGGAAGGAATTCCAGAGTCGCGGCCCAGCCACCGAGAACGCTCGTTTCATTGTGGCCCCCCGCCTAACACGGGGGACCTCCAGGAAGGCGGCCCCGGTAGACCGCAAGGATCGCTCTAAGACGCGGAGGGCAAGGCACTCCCCGAGGTATGAGGGGCCAAGACCATGTAGGGCTTTATAGATAAAAACTAAGACCTTTAATCTGGCCCGGTACGCTGTAGGCAACCAGTGCAAAGTGCGGAGCACAGGTGTTATGTGCTCCCGCCGACCCGTCCCTGTAAGGAGATAGGCCGCCGCATTCTGCACGAGCTGCAGCCTCCGGACCAGAAACAGGGGAAGCCCCACGTAGAGCGCGTTGCAGTAGTCCAGCCTCGAGGTGATGAAGGCATGGATGAGAGTGGCCAGGTCAGACCTGGAGATGTATGGACGGAGCCTCCGTACTAGATACAGCTGGCGGAAGGCGGCTTTAGCCACCGCCTCCACCTGCCGATCCAGACGGAGGTCCGAATCCAACACCACCCCCAGACTCCGAATCTGCTGGGCTACAGGAGGGCAGACACCCACCCACCCACCGGAGGAGCCAGCACCCCCCTCACCTTTCCCACCACTATCACCTCCGTCTTATCAGGATTAAGTTTCAGTCTGCTCTGCTGCATCCAATCCACCACAGCCTCCAAGCACTGGGAAAGTATCAAGACAGTAGGACTTGGGTCAGTTGAAAACGAGAGGTACAGCTGAGTATCATCAGCATATTGGTGACAACGCACCCCGAACCCTATCATTATCTCCCCCAGGGGCTGCATATATACATTAAATAATAACGGAGACAGAATCGAACCCTGCGGAACGCTGCAGGTCAAGGCCTGGGGACTTGGTGTTTCAGCCCCCAACACCAACCGCTGGCTTCTCCCCGAGAGGTATGAACAGAACCACCCAAGGACAGTTCTGACCAGACCCCCCAGGTCTCACAGCCATCTCAGCAGCAGCCCATGGTCCACGGTGTCAAAAGCTGCCGAGAGATCTAGCAGGATCAGAAATGTTGAATATCCTGCATCCATCTGCCGGCGGAGATCGTCCACCAAGGCCACCAACGCCATCTCAGTACCATAACCAGTACCCAGACTGAAAAAGGTCAAGGAAACCAATACTATCCAGATGCACCTGGAGCGGCAGTGCCACTGCCCGTTCAATAACTTTCCCTAAAAAGGGAAGATTAGAGACGGGGCAGTAGCTGGCGAGTGCACCCACATCCAGAGATGGCTTCTTCAGAAAGGGGTGCACCACAGCCTCGAGACTGGAAAATAGCCTGTCCTGCTGGAGGGATGCGTTGACCACCCTCGCCAGCACCATCTCCAATGTCTCCCTGGAGGCTTTCACCAACCAAGACAGGCAGAGATCTAATTCACAACTTGTGGCTCTAACAAACCCCAGGACATCCACCGCATCGGCCGGCGTCACTTCCCGAAACTCCTCCCAGAAAGATCGACCAGACAGCGCCTCCAGAACCTCGTGCTCCTCACCCACTGCTTCCAACCCAGTGTCAAAGTTACTCCGGATCTGAGTGATCTTGTCTGCGAAGTAGATGGCAAACTACTCACAGCGGGCCTGGGACAAGTCCCCGTCCAGGCGGAGGGAGGCCGGACTGACCAGCTCCCGCACCACCCAAAACAGCTCCGCTGGACGCGACTTCGCAGACACTATGAGGGCAGCAAAGAACTCTTTAATTATATATAAAATATAATTCTGCTAAAGGGATGGATTTCCTTCAGGGCTTTAGGGATTCTAAGGATGTAGAGGAGTTTCTACAATCATACAGGGGACTGGTGAGTTGGCTTTTACCCTTTCTTGTCTGTGGAGGAACTGACCTCGTACCATCCAACTCGCGGACATGCTCGCATCCTGGCTGGTACAACGGGGAATGTCGTAGGGCAAGGGCTACTTTACATCGAGCTTATTGGCATTTTAGATCCTCCCAGTCAGGTTCTGCTTTGGGAGTTCTGCAGTAGCGTAGGAAGGGGTATCGTCTCCTGATTTCGGCTAAGAAACTGGCGGCCCACCGTAAAGGGTGGAAGGAGCTTGAAGTAGGTGCTCGGAAAAACCCAGCTACTTTTTGGAAGCTAGTGAGGGGCCTTGGCCAGGAAAAAGCTTGGATCCCTTTTGTTTCAGTTCCTAAGGCAGTTTGGGAGAGTCATTTTTTGGCTCTCTATGCCGGGATAGGAATGGGTAGGATGGAGTTACCCCTCCTAGATGCGGTCCCGAGATGGGAACCTGTCTCTCCTGAGCAGATAGAGGTTTTGATCGGCTCACTTAAAAGTGGAAAGGCCCCGGGGGCAGATGGGATTTCAGTGGAATTTCTAAAAGCAGGGGTTAAATGGTGGGCACCTGCTCTTGCTGCTTTATTTTCTGGAATAAACGAGCATGGTAAGATTCCAGATGATTGGGGCCAGGCGGTAGTGGTCCCCATTTTTAAGAAGGGAGACCCAAAAATTCCAGGAAATTATAGGCTCATCAGCCTCCTAAATACCATTGGCAAACTGTACGCTAAATATCTTTTGAGTCAGCTTGTTAGATGGCTAGAGGCAGAAAAGATACTGACTAGTGCACAGATTGGCTTTCAGGCAGGAAGGGCTACTGATGACTACTGCTTCCTTTTGCACCATTTAATTCAGAAATATTCACGACCACCATCAATGTTATACGCCGCCTCCATAGATTTGAGGGCGGCATTTGACACTGTCCCTAGAGCCCATTTGTGGGCTAAATTGTCGGCTTTGAACATAGACCAGCGTCTGCTCTTTTTTATTATTACATTACACGAGGGGAATACATTAACAGTTAGGCTGGACCCAGGAGGGAGAAGTACAAGAACGATTCCAGGGAAGCGGGGAGTAAGGCAGGGATGCATGCTGGTTCCCATCCTATTTAACATCTTCCTAAATGACATCTTGGAGGTTTTTTGAAGGTCCGGGTTTTCATTCTCCCATTGTGGACGGGACAGCAATGCTGTGTCTGCTTTATGCGGACGATACGGTGCTGCTGTCCCACTCCCAGGTTGGTCTGAGGCGCCTGTTGATTTGCAGGTTATTGTGATTCAAACTCCCTGGAAATAAACTATGAAAAGAGCAAGGTTCTTTGCTTTACTAGAAGAAGGGCGTTATATAAATGGACGGTGAGTGGCAGTGAGTTGGCCCAGGTTAGGGTTTTTAAATACCTGGGCCTCTTCTGTCAGTCAAATGGTGCCTGGTCCATGCAAGCCCTGGCGGCCTTAAAACAGGCTAGGGTGCTCTCAACGAATATCATTAGCTTCTATAGGTGGAGGGGTGGGCATTTGATTTCCCCGGCCTTGAAATTACTCTCTGCCAAACTGATCCCACAGCTAATATATGGAGCCCAATTCTGGGCCCTTCAAAAGTTGCCTTTGTTGGAGCGAATTCAATCAGGCTTTGTATGCACTACTTTAGCAGCTCCAGCAGGAACTCCTAATGCAGCCCTTTACGCCGAGTGTAGATTCTTTCCGCTGAGCAAGAAAATCTGGGCTAGAGCTTTTCGTTATTGGCTCTAGCTTCTTTTTGGGTTAGCTGCCCCATGGTCTCTTTTGCTTTGCCGAGACTTGTTCCAGAACCCTTGGATAGATATGGTCAAGAAGCGGGCCTGTATGTTAGACCTTTCGCCTGAAGCTTTATTGTCTATAGGCTTCAGATGTGCCTCTAGACTTCTACTCAAGAGACTACATGATATTTCAGTACAGGAGCAGAGGGCTGCCTTGAACTCTTGCAGTTTTTTATGCACTTATTCTCAGATGGTAGTCCTCCCACAGCTCCTTCCGACTTATTTGGATCTTTCTTTATCGGCCAGGCGCATGTTTTTCCTGGCAAGATTGGATTTAGTACCCCTAGCTTCCACTCAGGGTAGATATGGGGGGTGCCAAGAGCAGACCGTCTTTGTCATTGTAATCAAGGGCAAGTAGAGTCTTTGGTGCATGTTTTTTTTTCCTGTCCCTTGTATGACTCCGCCCGAAAAAAGTATATAACCCCTTTGTTAGTTTGCCACCAGAGCCATTCAGATGAAGGATGTCTATGGTTTTTGCTATCTGACCATTTAGCAACTGTCACTTGGGCAGTAGCTACTTTCCTGACCTTAGTCTTGAAGAGCAGGCAGTCAGAATCCACTTAGTCATAGGGGAGGGGGTTTTGTTTTTTATTTTTGTGGTTTCTCTGTTTTTGAAGTTTATGTATTTTGGGGTAAAGGAAAATTTTCTCTTCCTTATAATGATGATAATTTGTTTTAGCTGAATTATGTTGCAGTTTAAAGGGGTGTTGAAAATTGGAAGAGGACATGATGTATGTATTTAATTGTATTTATTGTTGTTTTGCAATGGCTTTTGTCAAGCAATAAAGTTTATTATATATAAAACATAATTAAAAACATTTTAAAGGATAAAAAGAACTAAAAGGGCAGAATTCCCCTCCCCACCCCACCCCACCCTAACCGTCTCCCTCTCCAAAGGCCCGGCGGAACAGCCAAGTCTTACACTGTCTATAGAAAGAGGGGAGGTCTGGGGCCAGGTGGGCCTCAGTCGGAAGGGAGTTTCACAGCCTAGGAGCAGCCACCAAGAACGCCCTCTCCATCGCCGCCACCCAGGCAACCTGGGGGACTTCGAGTCGGTCGGCCCCGGCCGACCGCAGGGGTTGAATGCAATCCGGGGCCTGAGGCAGTCCTGCAGGTAAGCTGAGATGGGCCGCCACATTCTGCACCAGCTGCAACCTCCGGACCATCCCCAAGGGCAGCCCCACGTAAAGTGCATTACAGTAGTCTGGTCTAGAAGTGATAAAGGCATGGATGATGAGGGCCAGATCCGAGTCCGAAACGTACAGCCGCAGCCGTCATACCAGATGTAATTGGCGAAATGCTCCCTTCACCACAGTCTCCACCTGGAGATCCAGGCGGGGCTGTGAGTTGAAGAGCACCCCCAGGCTACGGACCTGTGTGGCCATAGGGGAGTAGACCCCATCGATGATGGGGGGCCACCACCACCCCAGTCCTACCCACCAACATCACCTCAGTCTTATCGGGATTCAACCTCAGACAGCTCGCCCTCATCCAGTCTCCCACGGCTGCCAAGCACTGGGTGAGCACCGAGACTGCCAGGTCTGGGTCTACAGAAAAAGACCGGTAAAGTTGTGTCATCAGCATACTGATATCAACGCTCACTGAACCCTCTCATGACCTCGCCCAAAGGCTGCATATATACGTTGAACAGGAGGGGGGACCAAATAGAACCCTGCGGGACTCCACATGTGAGGTCCTGGGGAGATGAAGTACATTCCCCAAGAACCACACGTTGAGTTCTCCCGGCGAGGAATGAGCGAAACCATTCAAAAACAATTCTGCCCACCCCGGCCCGGTCCCGCAGCCAAACCACCAACATCTCATGGTCAATGGTATCAAATGCAGCAGACAGATCTAATAGAATTAAAATATAAGCTCTGCCCCGGTCGAAAGCACGCCGCAGGTTATTAGTTCCCAATTGGGATTTCCCGCAGAGTTAAGGAAACCCACATTGACAGAACGGATTATTATTGCCCAATTGCCCATGAAGGGTATGCGTCAGAAGACTGACGAAATCTTGATAGGAAACAGTGGGAACAGGACATACAAGCAATTACAGAGGCAATGTGGAAAGTTATTTATTCGAATCTATTTAAATTCACAATCTCAACAAGGTTGAATGAAAATACATACAAAATATTGACAAGATGGTATTCTAACACCAAGCAGATCAAAGATGCTTAACTATTGACCGATTTTGAAATGTGGGAATAATAAGGCTGACTTCTTTCATTGTTGATGGGAGTGCAAGGTAGTTGGAGGTTAGTGAGAACTAAAATGGAAATAATTTGCGGATATGCTCTTCAGCTTTCCCCAATAAAATATTTGTTGGGGTATATGGATGAGGAAATACCTAAGGGAGATCAAGAATTACTTATTGTTTGGTTGCCGCTAAGATGCAAATAGCAAAATATTGGGGAAATGCAGACTCTTTGGACATTGTGGAATGGATAACACAATGTTGGGAGGTTTTTAAGTTGGTAAAATTAACTAATGTGTTGCATCTGAAAGAGGGTCGTATTAAACTTGATTTATTTAAAGAAAAATGGGTGAAATTTGCCCGATATTGGGTGGAGGCATATCCTTCTTCTGAAAATGTGATGATACTGATGGAATGAGGGTAGGGGGATATTTTACCCCTTCATTTGGTATGATTTGGAATATGTATGTTTTCCTCTTTTAGTTTAATGCTTTCCGTATTTCTTTCTGTGTGTTGGTTGAATTAAGGCAAAATATTAAATAAGAAAAACTTACTGAAGTCACAGAATTCTTTCACCAACTTTACATTTTATTCAGTAAACAATGTCAGGTATCTTTATGACATCGGGTGAAAACAGACATGACTCTAACCACCCTTTAACCACCCTTGGTTGTCATTTATGCATGTTGCAGGGCAGCATAGGGCACCAATACAGCCCTGCAACATGCATAAATAACCACCAAGGGTGGTTAAAGGATGGTTAGCGTCATGTCTGTTTTCACCCATCATTACACAAAACGCTCAACCATGTCAGCTGGGCACCCACCACATTCATGAAATAGACATCCTATAGTAACAGTTTCAGTCAAAAAATCTTGTTAGTACGCATCCTGACAGTTAGCTTAACTTCTGGGGTCGATCTATTCAACTAATGGAAAAAAGGCTTATGCAGTTACCCACTCTATGTATACTCTTCCCCCCACCCTGCCCCTTATTTTGTAGAGGTCTGTAGATTCCAGACATCCACCTTGTTTTTCATTGCTAACAATCTTACTCTTCTCCCAACAGTTGCAATCTACATGGCCCTGCAGCTTGTTCTTCTGATATTTATATCTGAATGCCATCAGTTTCCCTAATGTGTGTTCATTGATATATACCTATCTTGCAGTTGTTCAACTTTAGTTCTGACTTGCCCATCACCGGATGAAGAGTCCTGTGTGGAAAGCTTGCGTACCCTTATTACCAGAGGTGCAAGATTCTCCCCAAAAAGACAGACCACCACCCCCCCATGTTGAACAAGGCCACGTGGACATGGGGCAGGCGGGCATCAGAAAACCGGAGCAGGGTCAAAGTCAAGCCACCATGTAGCCTAAAGGGAAAGAGCTTCCTCATGCAAAAGCCAATGTGCCCTTGGAACGAAGATATTGAGAGGAGGAAGCCCAAGTAGATATGAAGCAATTAAGAAGGGCCTCCTCTCTGCTGTTAAGAAACACCTGGTGAAACGAACACAGGCTAGCAACCCCAAGGCCATTGAAAGATTAGTCTCCTTCACTCACGCCCACAACCCCCCTTCCTAGATAGCTACCCCCTCTGTGTATCAGATTGTGTGTCTTTTGTGCAAACTGGTGTCCATATCAGCCTATGCAGATATGGACACCTTGTTGCTTTTTCCTGGGTTATAAGATCCACTCAAATGGCCCATCCCTCCCCTCCTGGTTTGCCAGCTACTTCTGATTACCTTTTCCTCGTGTGTCAAAAGTATCTTACGCATCTCCAATAGCCCTTTTTGTGATGGAAGTAGAAGTTTTGGTTCTTCCCCTCATCAGTCCATTGTACGCCCCATACGGCACAGCTTAGTCTCTCAAATCCTTTGCCCAGTACTCTATAACTGCTCCTGGTTTTCCCCTCCACCTCTGAGAAATCTAGGAACGCAGATATGTGCAGTTCGCTCTGCACGTGTCTGTGCTAAGGGGTCTCCCAGACTTCGGCCTGCCCCTCTCATTTTCTTCCACCACCCCACCCTCCTGAACTGCGCTGAATCCCAGGCGGCTGATCCCTTGTGCAATCAGCTAGGAGAGGTAAACTACAGGTCCAGACTCTCTCTCTCTCTCTCTCTCTCCCTCCCTTGCTGTGCCTTCACCGGACCACCACCACCCTCATTTTATGTTTTCTCTTTTTGTATACTGCCAGCCAGACTGGGGCTGTGTTTCAGAATTAGCTTGTGTGTGTGTACCTTATTTTTGCCTTTGTACTTCTGTTTTTTATACAACAATAAACCTGTTTCAGTTTTATTGAACCTCTCTCTCTCTCCTTACAATTTGGAGATGGTAACATAAACTGACTGTAGTGCGTGTCATTCCTCAGATTGATCCCTGGGACACGTGGGGACCTCTAATTTGGCTAATTCCCCTAAATTAGAGAAACGAGTGGATATTGGGGTACCGATCACCCCCCCCCCCCAATAATCACGCGTGGACTGAGGTTTCCCGTTAATTTATTTATTTATTTATTTTATTTATTTTCTAGATTTCTATACCGCCCCATCCTGCCATGCAGCTCGGGGCGGTTAACAACAATAAAACAGTATAAAAACATTTAAAACAAATATAAAATATGTCAATAAAACAGGGCATAGAACAATCATAAATAAATATATAAGGTGGGGGATTAAAAATCACCC
>QEPC01008364.1:468681-499535 GCA_003113815.1 Sphenodon punctatus | reverse complement strand
GTCAATCAGTATAATATTTTAGAAGCACTTATTATTGATCTCATTCTCGAAGCCTGTGAAGTTTGGGGGCTCAACTCATCCAGGGGGAGGAGATATTGATGATTCCAATTTGCGAGGCCAGTGTGAATTTTGACCACAAGCAATTAACGTTTAAGCCGTTATAACAATTTATTTTCCTAATGGATCTTTTTCAAACTTTGTGGATATGATGTTCCTCACAACTTACAGCCATGGTTAAAATTTCAGAAAGGTAGGTAAAGCGGTTTCCTCAAAATCGGGGCTTCAGCAGTCCCGTTTATAACTAACAGTGGCTGTACATTTAAGTTTCAGGCAGCTGCCGCTGCCTGAAAATACCATGTATTCTGCACAGAGTCACAGCTATTCCTCCAGACACATTAGAAGTAGGGTTCCCAACATGTACACTACAATCTTCTCCAGGATTTTTCCTCTTTGATTAAATCTTCAGAAGGTGCTCTCCACTCATTAATTTGACCCTCTGAACCACGCTTGACCTCAAGTCTTTGAAGACAACACTGTGCAAAACACTGTTAGAAGTTCATTGATCTGGCACAAATTACAGAGAGTTAAGACAAAATTCAACCTAACTCAGACATACTTTTTTTACAGACTAAATTAGTTGGGATATTTCCAGCAGTCAAAAGAAGAATCATTGCCTTAGGGTTTGCTGGGTCATTTCCCAAGGTGGCTTTTATTCAAAAGGTCAGTAAATATAAGTTTTTCTTAGTAAATCAGTAAATCTGTTTTTCTTAGATGTCATAGTCTGTGATTATTGATTGGTTTGGAGAGTTTCAACTATTAAGGATTCATCTAATTAAAAACTGCATTACAAAACATTACAATTAACATACTGATATTTTATTAACTGTTTGCAGGAGGGGTGGGGTATAAATGTATTAAATAAATAAAATACATAAATTAATATTTACAAAGAGGACTGTTGTTTTCCTTTTTATTTAAATTTGTATGCTGCCCTTCCCATAAAGGCTCAGAATGGCTTACAATTAATCAATTAAAAAAACCTTAAACCCCCACCCTCCCCTAACTATCCCTGCCTACCAAATGCCTGGCCAAATAGAAAGTTCTTACATCGTTTCCTGGAGATGAACAGGCTCGGGCTTAGACAAACCTCCAAAGAGAGTGGGTTCCATAATTGTAGGGCAGTCACCAAGAATGCCTCTCTCTGCATGCCCTTGTTGTAGAAACTTCACAGTTATCAGGTGCTATCAGGTGACCTCAAAGGCCACGGCAAGAAATGAGGAAGGAGGTGGTCTTTCAGATACCTAGGGCCCATGCCACTTAAAGCTCTATAGATCAAAACCAGTACCCTGAATTGTGCCTGGAAAGCTATTGGCAATCAATGAAGACTCTGCAATGTGCACCCACCTACACACACCTCCCCCGCAACAGAAGACAGGCCGTCATGTTCTGTACCAACAGCAGCTTCCGAACAGTCATCTATGGCAGCCCTACATAGAGCATGTTGCAATAGTCTAGCCTCAAGGTTACGAAGGCATGGACGACGGTGACCAGATCAAAATCTGATTTTAAAAAAGTTGCAGCCTTCTCAACAGATGTAATTAGTGAAAAGCGCTCCTGGCCACGGCCACAATCCAATTACCCAGGTGCAGAAATGGATCCAAGAGTCTCCCAAACCTGCAAGCCTGAGTGACCAAAGGAGGCTCCCCATCAATAACATGAGTCCCTAGGTTTCACAGGTCATACGACCAGCCAACCATCATCGCTTGGTCTTCTCTTGATTCAGCTTAAATCAGCTCACCCACAACCAGGGGCCTCAGAGAAACACTGAAAAGGAGTGGGGAGGGTTGCAACAGGAGGCTGAAACAGAATGGCTGCCTGAAGCCTGGGTTCTGAGGGAATCGAAAGAAATCCACCTTCATCAACCCTCTAAACCCAGACACCCCCTCCCCCAAAAGTCAGTGCACTCAGAAGCAGAAGATGAGCTCTTGCCAAAAATCCAATAATTTAAAGGAACTTTTCACAACGAAGGGTGCTACAAGCTCACTGGTGGGTAGGGTGGCCATACCTCCCTTTTAAAACAGAACACATGGAAAAAAACATGGTGCAGGGCTGCACTGAAACCAATGCAGCCCTGCACCATGTATTTTTCATAAGCATCCTCTTTTAAAGGGGAGGTATGGCCACTCTACTGCTGGGGGAGACAATCAATTTTAGTATTACTAGGGGATAGAAATACTAGTGTGAACTTCCTGCCTGAGTAGAAGATTACAGTCACTTGAGCTTCCTGTTATCTCCTCCCCTTTGCAGGTACCTTAAACTAGACCAGTTGCCCTGAAGGCAGTAGCCTTCAGGCAGCAGCCGAAAAGGGCATGGTCCTCCAAAGGGCATGGTCCATTAGTGGACCGTTTGTGGGCTGCTGTGGCCATAACATTCATCTGAGAGGAGACTTATTTGGACCCTTCTGAAAGATTGTTATTCAGAGGACAGCTGAGTGGAAGTTCGGTGACAGAGATCAAAGAAGGACCTTGGCGCTGTTGGTAAAGTGTAAGAAGTACCCAACAATTATGTGGACTTTATTTCTGTAGTCTCTTTAAGGGAGGATAATGACCTAATTTAAAACTGAACTGCTTAGAAACATTATGGGTAAACAAGGGGATTTTCATGTAAATTCTTCCCCTTTGCTGAATTCTCCTAAGAATATATCCACAATACTTAGATAACTAATTTTAGTGTTAGAAGCGGGCATCCCATTGTTATGAGAACTGCTGTTGGTGAACCCCATAAGAATTTGAAGATTTTGAGAAATCAAATACAAATTCACAGACTCATGTTCTTGATTTGAACTATGGGCCTAATAATGATATTCAGGGCGATTCTTCTGCAATTTTTCCCCCAAAATTCTGCGACCCAAAATTGGAAATTCTGCGACCCAATCAAGTTACGAAACATAGCTACTAAAATTTTTAAATGAGTTCTTTATTTCTTTGCAGTACTGACATCTTTATGCTGTGCCCCCCTAAAACACATGGTAATCCAGAGGGCACAGCAGGCAAGCCCCCCCATACACACACACCACATGGCAATGCAGAGGCCACAGCAGGTAACACCCCCTCCCCCAACAAAACACATGGCAGTGCAGAGGGCACAGCAGGTAAACCCCCTCACCCAACAAAACACATGGCAGTGCAGAGGGCACAGCAGGTAACCCCCCCAAAAAAACCAAACACATGGCAGTGCAGAGGGCACAGCAGCTAAACCCACCCACCCCAACAAAATACATGGCAATCCATAGGGCACAGCAGGCAACACCCCACCCCCACCCCCCCCACACACACACACACCACATGGCAATGCAGAGGGCACAGCGGGAACCCCCAACCCAGGAGCCCCCCCCCTACTTACCTTATGGCTGGAGCAGGCAGCGGCAGTGACTTCGGAGCGGCGGCGACAGCAGCTGTTCCAGCGCGCTCTTCCCCATCCAGCTCCTGGCCTCTTCCTGGTTCCTCCCAACAGGGCCTCTCAGGGAGACACAGCTGGATGATGTCATCTGGCTGCACTGCTCTGGGAGGCCCCGTTGGGAGGGGCCAGGAAGAGGCCAGGAGCTGGATGGGGAAGAGCGCACTGGAGCAGCTGCTGCAGGCTAAGTTAATTAGTTTTCTAAACGGGGGAGGCAAGCCCTGGAACCTGGGGAGGGGAATCCCGAGAGTTTGTTCATTCCCCTCCCCTCGTGGAATCTCCTGCCCCGCATCTACCCAGCGCAGGCTACAAATTCTGCGCTGGGGTAAGCAGGGCAGGAGATTCCGCGGGGGGAGGGGAATTCTGCGGGAAATCTGCGAATCACAGACCCACGCTTCCCTCGGGGCCCTCATGATAATGCTACTGATTTGACGGATTGTGATTTATCATTAACGTTGCACTTAAACCTATTACTCTGCTGTTCATGGGTCCTATTCCAGGATAGATAGGATTTTTGTCCCTAGTTTAAAAAGCCAGTCTAAGTTATAACTTGGTCTGGAAGAACCCAGCGAGTTGTACTTGGGGGGTGTTTTTCATCATACCGACTCTCTCATGTGGAGTCCTGCAGGGTTCTGTTTTGTCCCCTCTCCTGTTCAACGTGTATATGCAGCCACTCGGCAAGGTGATTCAGGGGGTTGGCGTGTGGTGTCATCAACATGCTGATGACACCCAGCTTTACCTCTCTTTTTCTACAGAAACAAGCCCGGCAGTCTCGGTGCTTACCTGGTGTCTGATGGCGGTGGGGAAATGGATTAGGGCTAATTGACTGACGCTGAATCCTGACAAGACGGAGGTGATGTTGGTGGGTAAGGCGATGGAGATGGCAGTCCCCATTATTGATACCTGGGGGACTTCCCTCCATTAGTCTCCCAGGTATGGAGTATGTGGGTGCTCCTCGATTCGCAGCTCCACCTGGATGTCAAGGTGGAGGCTGTAGCGAGGAATGCCTTTCACCAATTACATCTGGTGCAACGGCTTTAGCCATATGTCTCAGACTCGGACCTGGTTATTTCATCCATGCTTTCATCACCTCTAGACTGGACTATTGTAACACGCTCTACGTGGGGCTACCCATGGTGACGGCTTGGAAATTGCAGCTGGTGCAGAATGCGGCAACCCATCCCCTGGTCGGACTAGGCCACCAACAGCATATTATCCCAGTGCTCCGTTCTCTGCACTGGCTGCCAGTAGTTTTCCGGGCCCGATTCAAGGTGTTAGTCCTGGCCTGTAACGGCCTAGACCCTACCTATTTGCGGGACCGCCTTTGTCCCCCAGGTTCTGGATCGGACCCTGCAGTCATCCACGGGTGCTCTACTCGAGATCCTCTGTGTTTTTCGGGGGGCTATGCAGGGGAGGGCATTCTTGATGGCCAAGCCTTGGCTGTGGCACTCCCTTCCAGTGGGGGTCCCGGTTGGCCCCGGATCTCCCCTCCTTTCGAAGAAGTTGTAAGACCTGGCTGTTCCACCAGGCGTTTGGCGGGGGAGATGGGTGATTGGGTGGGGGAAGTGGGTTAGGGTGGGGAGGAATTTTTTTATCTTCCTTTTATTAGTTGTTTTTAGCTTTATTGTGGTTTTATTTTTGTATTGAGCGTGAGCCGCCCCGAGCTGCCTGTGGCAGGAGGGACAGGGTAGTAAAATAAAATGTTTTAAATAAATAAAAATAAATAAATCATTCCCCTGTGTGGAACTACAGGACTGGGACTCTATGAAAAAAGCAAGGGGCCTGGTGTTTGAACAGGACCTTGATATATGACCCACTCAGAGTAGAAGAGTTACAGACCAGACCAATCAGGAAATATATCTTTTCAAAAATATATAGAAGAAAATGATAAGGAAGGAATCACTAAGAAAGTTTTCTGCGATGCAGGGAAAGCAGCAATGAGAGGAATACTCATAAGGGAAGCCTCAAACCTTTAAAATATGAAAATTCTTAAGGAAGAAAATCTGATTAAAGAACTGTCTGAGTTGGCACACACACACACACACACACACACACACACACACACTCTAAACAAGTGTATAAGAAAAAAACTGACATCAGAGGGAAAATAAACTTGCTACAAACAAGTATGGCAGAGAAAGCACTAAGGTATATAAAACAAAAATCCTATGAAAATGTGACAAGACAGGTTTTTAGTCAGAAAATTAGAAAAGAAACAAGAAAAATCAGCTGTCAGTTGTATTAGAAACAAAGAGGGAGAATTAGTAACTGGTATTAAACAGATCTCTGAAATATATGTCAACTTCTTCCACACTTTATACTCTTCAGAACAAACCAATTTATTGAACCTGAACAAGCACGATTCCAAAAGGGCAAGGCCACAACAGATCATATATTAGCTTTGTTTTCCATCTTGCATAAATATGTGACTTGGCACCAGAAAATGTACCTTTGTTTTGTGGACCTCAGAATGGCCTTCGATTCTGTCTGCAGGGAACACCTGTGGTTGAAACTGAGCACTCTCCCTCTGGACCCCAGATTGTTATTTTTGATAGTGAAACTTCACTCAAATAACATGCTGCAAGTACGTTACAACCCGAACTGCTCTCTTGCCAGCCAAGTTCAAGTTTCTCGTGGGGTCCGTCAGGGCTGCATACTGGCCCCTGTGTTATTTAATATGTTTGTTAATGACATGATCATTTTTTTGAAAGACACTGACACTCATGCTCCAACAATCGGCTATCAGAGAGTCCCGGCTCTCCTTTACGCCGATGATACCATATTAGTGTCACAGTCTTTGGTGGGTCTGAGGCACACCATGCAACATATTGGGGAATACTGCAGTAGGGAAGCCCTTTCCATAAACTATGCCAAGACAAAAACAATGGTAGTTGGGCATGGTGCAGCTAGGTTACAACATCGTTGAGAAATTGATGGAAACTTGGTTGAGCAAGTCAGCTGTTATAAATATTTAAGGGTCATTTTTTCCAGCTCACTTAGTTGGAGCCGGCATGTAGAAGCAGCAAAAGCTCGGGTGAAGCAAAATGTAGTGGCAATATCGTCCTATTATTATTATTATTATTATTATTAACAAACATTTATATAGCGCCAGCAGTGTACCTGGCACTTTACAAAGTAATAAAATAGACACGGTCCCTGCCCCTAGGGCTTACAATCTGAGAGACAGGAGCTGGGGGAGAGACTTAGGAAGGGGAACAGAGGGAGAGACAAGGGGTCTAACATTCATGAAGATGCGAGGTCTCAAGTGCACGTACTTGGCTTGGTTACGATGAGAATGACAGCAGGCAGGTCCATGTGGCAAGGATAAGGGTAAACCGATCGTAGGTATAGGAATAGTGGCTCAGCAGGATAAAGAGTCAGACAGAGCAGAGCGAAAGAGGTGAGTTTTAAGGAGAGATTTGAAGGTATGAAGGGAGGGGGCAAGGCGGATGTGGACAGGGAGGGAGTTCCAGGCATGGGGGGCAGCAAGTGAGAAGGGACGAAGGCGCTTAGGGGAGCAGGGAAGGCGTGGAAGGGTGAGAGAAGGGACAGAGGAGGAGCGAAGTGCACGGGCTGGAGTATGGAGGGCGATAAGTGCAGAGAGGTAGGGGGGAGCAAGGTTGTGAAGAGCTTTATAGGTGAAGACTAGGAGCTTGTGCAGGATTCGTTCAGGAAGGGGAAGCCAGTGAAGCGAAGAGAGGAGGGGCTGCACATGGTCGAAGCGACTGGCGAGGTAGATGACCCTGGCAGCAGAGTTTTGGACAGAGATGAGGGGAGAAAGGTGAGACCGGGGAAGGCCAGTGAGAAGGAGGTTACAGTAATCGAGGCGAGAGATGACCAGAGCATGAACAAGAGTTTTGGCAGACGAGACAGAGAGAAAAGGGCGAATCTTAGCAATGTTATGGAGGGAGAAGCGACAGGATTTAGCAACAGAGTCAATGTAGGGTTTAAAAGAAGATTATGGTGGTAAAGGCGGCAAGCTGATCTTACCTGCTCTCATTCTTTTCAAAACTAAGGTAATTTCTCATTAGCTTTATGCCTTTCCGGTTTGGGGGTGGCAGTATCTTGACAAACTTGAGTCTACCCAGAACAACTTTTTGCGTAGGATTCTTGGGGTACCGCACGAAACTCCACAGGTTATTCTACACTATGAGACTCAGTGCCCCTCCCTTAGAACAGTTGCTCTGCAGCAAACTTTGAACTATTGGGTAAAGACCATACTATTTGTGCCGCAGGGCAACTCTCTTTTGACCCTTGCAGTAGAAGCGGGCCTTTTTGGGTTTTGGTCTACATTGGCAGAGAAGGAAATTTACAAGCTAGGCTTCTCGGTTCCACTGTTGAGGGGTCTAGGACCGAAAGGCACCATGGTTCTCTTAAAAAAATCTCTTGTGGGACCAACAACTTCAAGTCGATCAGTCCCTTTTGTCAGCACAAAGAGTGGCTCTGGACTTCATCCCATATAATCCTCATAAGCCAGGGATTAGTTATCTTTTTGTATGGACTGAACCTAGGATGAGGCAAGCCTTCACTAGGTTACGATGTAGTGTCCATCCTTCAGCCCTTCTGGAAGGTCGCTATACAGGAGTTCCCAGAGAAGAGCGTTTTTGTAGGCTCTGCAATTCCTCAGAGGTTGATTGTGGTCATTCCTAAAGAAGGGAAAGAGCTTACCAACTGTGTGTCATGCAGACCTATTTCATTAATGAATGTGGATGCTAAAATCTACACCAAAGTGCTAGCAAACAGATTAAACACCATCTTACCCAAATATATACATCCAGACCAATCAGGATTTGTCACTGGCTGGCATATATCTGATTATTATACTACAAGAGCCTTGAATTTGATCCATAATGTTAACCATAACAACAACTGTTGTGCGCTGCCCTCTCTAGATGCAGAGAAAACATTTGACCATTTGGAATGGGAATACCTCAGACGTGTCTTGACAGGGTTTGGCTTTGGGAAGCAATTCTGTAGAGGCATATTTGCTCTATGTAATAATTCTCAGGCTTCTGCATTCATTAATGCCTATCAATCTCCCCCGTTTGACTTGTCATGGGGCACAAGGCAAGGCTGTCTATTAATAGAGTCATTTGCAATAAAGATTATGGCTAACTCCTTGATAAAAGGGCATCAGAACACCTTCTGGGCCAAAGCACAACATAGCTTTGTATACTGATGAGGTCTTGATACACTGGCAGGAAGGGCCTCGTTAAAAATATAGAACAACTAACCTCAGAATTTGATCAAGTATCAGGCTTCAAAGTAGTTCTAGGAATTAATATCCCTGAAAAGATCAGGAGTACTTGCTGACAGTTGTATACATTTAAATGGGCAAGAAAATCTATAAAATATTTAGGAATATTTATTTATTTATTATAACATTTGTATGCCGCCCCCTCCTGCTAAAAGCATCTCAGGGAAGCTAACAACATATTAAAACAAATTAAAAAACAACAATAATACAATTAAAAACCCCACAATAAAACAACTTACCCCCTACCTAAGACCAGCATACAGGCCTTTTCAATGCAAGCTACCCACCAATGTGCAATAAGCAATTGAAAGATATGGAAGAATGGAATAAATATGAAATATTCTGGTTAGGCAGGATAGATAGCCTCAGTTAAGAGGAACATTCTCCCGAAGTTACTGTTTCTGTTCCAGTGCATCCCTACTGGTATCCCACACAAGACACTAGAAATGTGGCAAAAGGCCATTTTAAAGTTCATATGGAAACACAAAAAAACCAAGAGTGAGCTCTCACGTTCTATATAAACCTATAGAATGAGGTGGACTGCCCTTCCTAATCTGGCATATGATTACTATGCATCACAAAAAGGGCATTATTAATTGGGTCAACAATAGCCATCCAAGCACCGGGTGAAAATCAAACAAGATTGGAGTCCAAATACATCTATACACAGCAACAGCTGGCTCAAAAAGAAATTCAGAACACCAGAAATAAATACACACCCATTCATTCAGACTACTTTAGCCGCATTGGACAAGTACTCAGATTTTCTCTCACCAAGGGCCTCCCCTTTAGCTGCTTTCAACAACCAAGAATTTATTCCAAGGGACTGACAAAGTGATGTCATTTTGAACTAGAGCAGGAATCATACCGTTTCAGCATTCCTGGATACAAAGACCCACAGTGGCCTAGCACAGATTATATACTCCTCTCTCTGGAGTCTAAACATATATAGGGCTCTGTCGTTGTTGTATCTTAATGCCATATTCCCAAATCTTACTCGTTTCTCGTCTAAGTGTTTATACGATTCCATCACTGTAGTACCTAGAAGTCAGACTGCCAAATCTCAGTATTAGCTCAATGCCAGTTTTGACATTTAATTAGAAAATAATTTAAATCATTGCTTAGAAAGTCACTAAGAATATAAATTTTTAATCCCCTTCACATTTTAAATGCTTTTTCTTGAACCAGCCTGAGGAAGTGAATGTTCCAATTCATACAAGTAATTAGGCTGCAAATCCCTTTGCTAAAGATAGGATTATACTGCATATCTATATCATATTTTACATATTTAACTTGCAGGGAATGTCAGTGATGAGACTGATTTTTTACAAGTCTTCATTTAGAAAAATAAAGAGCTTCACAGAATTTTTAACTGATACCTATAATTTAAAAATAGACTTTACAATTTTTGTATAAGGATAAAATCTGGAGTGAAGAATATATAAATTTGACTAATACCAACCTATTGTGTAATTCAGAGATAAAGTGGACAGTTCTCTTAGTTTCATTAGCATAAACATACAGTAACCCACCAACCTCCAAATAGTGGCCATCTTTAAACAAGATGCACCCACGTAGGTCCACCCATCCCTCACACATCCAGATGCCCATCTGAAGGTGCCGGGGGTAGGGGGACGCTCCCATGACCAATGCACCACCCACTCATGCCCACGCACAGAGCATTGAGGGAAAATCTGGGATGCTCCGTGCAGGGGAAGGCCAAACCATGCATGGGTTGGGGTGCACAGCCATCCCTGGCCCGTTTGAGTTCCCCACGCACACACACCGGACATGCAGCGCTCATGGACCTGCCTCCTGTCATGCCCATTTAACAACTGCCATTGTTTCATTGTCACCGAAGGGGGGGGGGGGAAACACAGCATACTGTCATCGTGTTCATGCCGTAATTCTCAAAACCACACAGTTCTTCAATAAATTCAATGGGCAGGGATAGATTGGGGGGGGGGCAATGGGGGTGTTTATTATCTATTTTATATTTGCATTTTATGTATTTTATTGTAAGTCGTCCTGAGCCTCAGGGTTTAAGGCTCAATAGGATTTATTCATATAAATAAAAATGAATAAAGTATCACAAATCTTCACACAATTCATAATTTTAGAATCCCAATTACTAAATCCTCCATATTACAAAGCCACTGTGAATAAAAATGTGCAGGAAGCACAAAGCTCTATAAACAAAAACCTTTAACCTAGAAATCTGGGCAAGTAGAACCTTCAGTATTTACTCCTATATTAGATACTCCAGATTATCAAAATCAAATACTTGTTATGAAGCAGCACTTCTCTCTAAATCCTCCCCCCCCTTCCTGGGGAGGGAGAAAGGAAACGGGCAGCCTGATCCTAAACCCTGCGCACTGCACAAAAGTGTGTGCAAGCAATGTGTGTACAACCTGCACACAATCCGTGCGTAATGAATGCAGCATGTGCACAACCTGCACACAACTTGAGCGCAACACACATGCAACATGTACATTTATGGCAAAGAATTGCCAGGATGCAATGCTAGCAGAATCTTCTATAAGGACTTTTTTAAATGAATTTTGATTTTAAATCATGAACCAGTTTGAACACTGAAGCACATGACCTTTTAAGCCTTTCAACGAATTTTCATTAACAGCTGCGTAATTAAACCCAGGATTTCGGTGCAAAGATGAATTCCAATCCTTCGGAATAAAATAAAAAGAGAGATTAAAAATGAGACGGGTTTTAAGTGAAGTGCAGAAGGGGATTTAAACAATGAATTAAACACACTATCAAATTTAAGTGAAATTCTACACCATCATATATTCTTGTGAAGCGGTTGAAATGCTGCAGCATGTTCAAGGCCACTGGCTTCCTGCCCATTACACAGCCGATCGGGGCAGGCATATTAGTGGGAAATGAAGGACTATGTAAGAGGAAGGATTTGTACTCTCCACCCCTATTCCAATATTGCTGAAACTAGAAAAGGGTGGCTCCTATAAGGTAGTTCCCAGTGTTGTTTTTTTGTTTTGTTTTGTTTTGAGAAGTTTCACTCAACTTGTGAGATTTTTTTAATAGTATAAATTACAAATTTGAGTTTATTGCTTAACCCTGAGGTTATTACAAAAACATATTAGTGACAGAATAAATAAAACAGATAAAATAATCCTAATAATCATAATGTAATATAATATGGTTCATACGGCATACATCACTTATGACCAAAATACAACATAATATATACATCTTAGATACTCAAGAATAATTTATTTTTTTTAAAGAGAAATATTCCTTGCCCATCTCTGGCCCAAGAGCTGTTAGTCTTGGCCAAATCTATAACAAATAGAGAGAGGAACTGCCAGGTTATAAACACCTAGATAAATTCAATAGTAGTATTATTCCAGCAGCAATAGTATATCTCCTACCCCTTAACTCATTCTAACCTCTACTCATTACCCAGTTCGCCAAAGAATCGCCGAATGACAATATCATAAACTGTCATCACATTAATTCTTGGAGTAGACAAGTCCCAGATAGCAAACCACCTTTCTGGTTACTAAGGGAGAACAGTCCCTCATGAGTAGTGTCACATAAAATATATGTGACCTACCTGGAACTGAACATAATAAAGGGAGAATAGTACTATGTCGCTCTTCCATGAAAAAGGAGCTATCCAAAAGAATATGTTCCAGCGTTTCCACACAGTGGAGTTCACACTGGCACAGACGATCCGCATAAGGAATACCTTTAAACCTACCCTCAACCAGAGCAGAGGGGAAATGGTTGAACCTAGCAAGGAGAAAAAGTCTCCTCTGCTGCAGTTTCAAATCACCAGCCAAGTAAGGACAAATAGAAGAGCCTTCATTTGCCCAATTTAAATAAAGGGCCAATGACCCACTGTCACCTATAGATGCTCTCAATTCCTGTTGGTGAATGTCCACCAGCCTTCTTAATATTAAAATGTTGGCACTTTTGTACCCCAAGGAGGGCAAGGACAACAAATCAATTCCCAATTGTTGCAACTTCCCTGATACCAGGCCCATCCAATTATTGAAAACGCTATCTCTAGCTGCCAACTGCCATCCTCCTCGATCGGGTGGATTTAGTGTCGCTTGTCTGTTGTATGCTGACAACACGGTGCTGCTATCTACCACCCAGGTCGGGCGTCACCGTGCACTTGAGTCATTTGGTAAATTGTGGAGATAACTGCCTGGAACTTAACCAGGAGAAATCTAAAGTTGTAATTTTTTCCCGCGCGAGTAGTATCCACCTGTGGATGGTGGGAGACAGAATAATCAAACAAGTTAGGTTCTATAAGTACCTTGGTCTTCTTTCTCAGGCCAATGGTGGTTGGGCAACTCATTTTTTGGCAGTACAGGGTAGGGCTAATAGTTCAACTAAGTCCCTGCTATCTTTTTTTAGGTCAAGAGGGGGGCAGCTGGTGGCCCCAGCTATTAAGATTTTTGTTCAAAAATTTCTGCCTTCATTATTATATGGAGCTCAGCTTGGGGCCCTAAAGAAATTGGAAGCTATGGAATGGTTCCAGGCACGTTTTCTGCAGTCTTTATTGTTGGCCACTCCTGGGATAAGCAATTCTGCCCTAATTCTAGAATGTGGGCTGTCCACAGTGCAAGAGCGAATCTGGTCAAGTGCAATTAATTTTTGGCTAAGGTTGATTTTTGGACTTGCAGCCCCTCTGTCTTTTTATAGTAAATTAAGACCTGAAGAAAGGAAACTAGAGGCCTGACCACCTTGCTGCTGCCTGCTACCTAAGACAGTGATGCACATTCAGAGTCCTACAGATTTGGAGTGAAAATAAAGGAGAGGATTGCCCACATTAGCACCCACCAGGTGGGTGCTCATCTATTAGGTGTTCGCCAGATGTTATCCCACCCCCCCCACTCATGGCATTGTCTAGAGACATCGCGGGCCAGTGCAAGTTAATGCGTGCCTCATGTTGCCACGTCTAACTGGATTTTGTGCAGCCCCACTCGCATCCAAGTCTGCCACAGCACCACAGATTCATGCCTAGCGCACTCTGACAGTTGAGACGAGGCGGCTGCAAGAGGAGAAAGCACTCACGCTCTGAGGCAGCTGCTAGAGGAGAAAGCGGTCGCTCAAGCTGACAGGCAGTTGGAAGGAAGATGCACAGGGAGAGGCCTTTCGGGAGTATGACAGGTATGTGGTCAGGAGCAAGTGCCCAAGATGATGCCAGGCAGCCAGTTCTGGGGAGAGTTCAATATGGGAGAGCAGGGAAAGCTGATTTCAAGTCAGGAGGACTGGGGTATAGGCTTGTAACAGCAAGAGCTACCTAGATCTAGGAGAGCACACTATTGTGCTACCAGAGCACTGGACTGTTCAGGCTGAGGAAGATGGTGTTTGAGCAGCCTGAACTAGCCAACTAGGAATCCTAGCCAGTGAGAAGAGCTGACTACCTACAGGCTTCCCAGAAGCCTAACTGAGCTGGGTCAAGAAAAGCAATAATTGTCAGCTGGGAGTGTCATAGTGCTGCTGTGACTGGAGTCCCAACAGCCAGCTTTGCACATATTCACTGAGCTCCTGGGTTAGTGGGGTGATGCACCATGTCCTGCACTCTGCACACTAGAGTGAAGGCAGATTTGGTATCACCTATCCTACCTTTCTCCCTGGCAGGGACAGCTGCAGAAATCTTGTACCTGCTGCTACCGGGTCTCTACCCTGAAAGGGTTCTGGTCCCAACACAGCACTCAGTGCTGTTGCAAATCCTCTGGGCTTCTTAGCATTGCTCCCATTATCACTGATAAAACTAAGCATGGCCAGCCTTAGAATTTACAGGACTTAGGGCAAAGACAAATACAGGGTTCCCAGTGGTCCTGCCCTCACCGGGACACCCTCCATAGAGCCTTAGAGATGGTAATGTTTCGGGCCCCATGTCGTGCCCTGGTGAAAACAGGGGCCATTGCGAGGCTCTTGGAAGTAGAGAAATTAGCAGAGCCTAGGGCAGTCAACCCAGAAACTAAGGTCAAAGCAGTCCAAAGAGGTCTGTCAGCAGCACTGGGCTTTCCAACAGGATTCAACTGCAGAACTTCCTAGAGGTCATTCATGCAAATTCTTTTAGAGAGGCTCGTGGCACAAACCCATCATTCGGAGAGAAATCCCTACCACTTCACGTGCTCCCTGCCGTTCAATACCAAAGGTTTGTGGTACAGATCCACCTCTTTCAAGTAAGAAAGATAATGTGGTGTGACCGGATCTTCCCACAACAAGCTCATACAAGTTCCCCATTTGCCCCTTCTTTTTTTTCCAACTGATCACACACAGAGCTGTTGTCAGAGTCTTGGAGCAGGGTTCCCCTCTTCCACTCCCTGCTGCTTCTTGTTTGTTGCACCCAGGGAAATCACAAGGTAATTCCTCTCCATGGTCTTTGCATTTTGAGAAATACCACGGAAAAAGCATGGCGGTGGGGGCCTAGTGAAATACTGGGGGACTGGCAGCTGTGTGAATTCACTGCTACAGGACAAGGAAAATACAGATTAAGGAACATAGTGTGAAAACAGACATAACGTTAACTCGACTTTAACACCGCTTTAACATTTCTTATGCATGTTTCAGGGCTGCATTGGTGCCCTATGCATAAAAGGTTACCATGCCTTTCCTTTAAAAGAGGGCACTTATGAAAAGGCTGCACTGGAGCTAATGCAGCCTTGCACCATGTATTTTTCATAAGTGTTCTCATTTAAAGGGAAGGTATAGTAACCCTACCTATGCAGCCCTGCAACATACATAAGAAACGTTAAAGCAGTGTTAAAGTGGAGTTAGCGTTATGTCAGTTTTCACCCATAGTGAGTCTGCATGGGGTTAGATGTTCTGGGAATGAAGACCTAGCTTTCTACTCCAGTAGTTCTTTTCAGAGTTTTGAGGATCAGAGGATAATCACTAGGGAAGGAAGTAACACTGTGTGATTTTACTACTTTGTGTCAAAATGTTGCTAAACCTGGCTCTCCTTTTCAGGATACAGAATGTTCCTTACCCCCCACTCTTTTTTCCCCAAGTGTCTATTACGATAGAACCATTAATGAAAGCTAGCTCCAGGAGGCTTCACCTCAATTCTGATTGTAAGAGGAAAAGCACTTTGAAGAACTGGCAAAGATCACATCTCCTCCCTCAGTAAAGAAAATCAAAGTAACTGTCAATTTCAAGGCTTGCTGGACTTAAAGTGGTTTCAGGATGCTGAGATCACAGCACTCGGAAATGCCTTCTTTCATGGATATCCAGATGTCCATGGCCATTCTATTGGAAAAATGACTTCATTCCTTAGTACATGCCTGTCACAAACAGACAATTGCAATCCGCTCTACCTGGGGTAACTGAGAAGACAACTAAGTAAGTGGGTCTGCCCTGTCCTCACTGCTCTCCAATGATGCCAGTTCACTTCAGTATAAAACTTAAGATTTTTTGGTATTAACTAAAGAATCTTACATAGTCCGGGCACTAACTATTTCAGAGACACCTTACTCTGAATCCCCCAAAATGACAAGTATGCTTAGAGGGCACATTTCAAATCAATTTCTGTACATTAAGATTTAAGAAAGTCTGGAGATGTCCTTGAGTGTGGGACTCTGTCTCTAGATGTTGATCTTCCAGACTTATGCATGCAGTATCATCTGTTTTTCATAGTCAGGGTAAAGTAAACATTCTTCCCTGGTTCCAAACTAGACCCCCACACTTTTTAATCGTTTGTATCATAGTCGTGATTATGATTACATTTTATCACTATTCATAGTGTTATAAACAATATTTATTCTCTTTTAAAACATTTTTGATGTTTTGAAAACTTGAGTGTGAAAATACACTTGCATAATTTTTTAGTTAATTAACTATTCTGTATGCAGCTGTTAAACCAGGAATAGTAATTTTTGAAAATGTCCTGGTAATTATGAATTGATGTAGACTGTTTCCAAAGCACAGTCTGTATATTTTCATTCATTAGCTTTATAACTGACTCCCATTTTATGTAGGCATGTCCAATGTCAGGTTTTGTTTTTTTCAAAAGGACCAAACATGGGAAATATACAGCCCAGATTCCTCAATTGTTTGCGGCAGTTGATTGTGAGTTTTGTACAATTTAATTGTTTGTATCATAATAAATAATGTTTATAACACTAACTCACAATCAACTGCTGCAAACAATTGAGGAGTCTGGGCTCTCTATATTTCCTGCCTTTAGTCCTTTTGGGGGTGGGAAACGGACATATGGCATGCCATTGCCTACATAAAATGGGAGTCACTTATACAGACAACGAATGAAAATATACAAAGACTGTGCTTTGGAAACAGTCTACATCATAATTACCGGGAAAATTTCAAAAATTAGTATTCCGGATTTAACAGCTGCATACAGATTAATTAACTAAAAATTATGCAAGTGTATTTTCACACAAATTTTCAAAACATTAAAAACATTTTAAAAGGAAATAAATAATGTTTTTAACACTATGAAATTGTAGACATTATTGCAGGATCCATAACAGATAAGCTTCAATATCTCTTTTTCTGTAAACCTAATTTACTCAATTTATTTTCCAGGTGCACGGGGAAATCTAGCAAATCCTACCTTCCATTGTGATTCTCCTATCTCCTATTTTGGATTCCAAGACAAGTAATTATTTCCACTTTATAAGAACAAATGACAGACCTAATCGCAGTTTGTGGTACTTATCGAGGCTATAAACAAAGTACTAGATCATTTTATATATTATAAATGTTACTGCTTTTAAGTGTGTGTATAATAAATGAATCCATTTCAAAATAAAATTTGTTGAAATATTTTGCTGGTGTTCTACATCTGGGGGAAATTCTCATTTAAATAGGTGGCACAAGGGGACTGCCTGCTCAAACTGCACACCACAGTACAACAGTAAAATTAGGTGGGTGCCAAATCCTCACTCACAGTGTGGCATCATCTTGCAACATAACCACTTTCACCGTGCTGTAATGTAATGTGAGAGTATGGAATGTACCTCTTTACCTGTGGGCATACTTACAAAGGCCAGACCATGTAGAGGGACTGAGCAGGGCGCTGGGGTGACATCGCATGGGTAAGAGTCGACAATAGACAATGACCATTTGACAGTGAATATGGGTAGGTGCGTCTTGTGGAAAGCAGCGGCGAGTGGGTGTGCACGCACGCTCCCGCAAAACACGCACCTCAATCCATCGCTCCCGCACGGAGCAACCAGCAGTAGCTCATTTTAAAAAGGCTAATGATGCTTCTCAAGTGTGAACAAGGATTAAGCCCACTTAAGTCTATTCATGGTACTTCAGCACACAACTCTCACATGCAGAACCCCCTTGCGCATCCGGATGAATCAGGCTTGTGCCCACTTTCACAGATCATTTCAAAACAACGTATTCCACATCCATAACATCCTAACCACACAAGAACAAATCCAATATACAAAACTGGCCGATCTCACACTTTTTGGTTCATTGGTAAAACAGACAATAGACTGGAAAGTCTGTGCAACATTCTACAGTCGACAGTCCTATGCAGACTTCTGGGGGATAGTTAATCAATAACTGCCCAAATCACCAAAATGAAAAGCCATCTTTTTAGACCAAACAAGCTACAGCAAGAACCAGATAGAACTCCGATCTTGCCACTGTCATCCATCCATTCATCACCTCAAGGCTAGACAGGGGCGTAGCTAGGTTGGAATGGGCCCAGGGACAAGAAATGGACTTTGGGCCCCCCCTGCCCATCACCATAGACTCCCCTGCCCCTCTCCCTCCCCTCTTTCCTCACCTCAATGTCCTTATTGCATAAAACTGTCAACAAACGTACTTATTAATTTAAAACATGTACTCAGCTACTGCAATGGCCTCTTCCTTGCTTTTAGCTATGGAAACACAAAAATAGTAACATATGGCCTCCCCCTGAGCCCCTCCTGATTTCTCAGCCCCCTCCCCCAGAGAACCCCCTCCTGTTCCTCCAGCTCCGTCCCCCCACAGACCCTCCCTCCTGTTCCCTCCCCCGAGTCCCCTCCTGCTCCCTCCTCCCACAGAGCCCCCCTCCTGCTCGTTCAGCCCCCTCTCACCACACAGCCCCCTCCCCCCACAGACAGGGCCAGATTTAGGAATGTTTCACCCCAAGGCCCTTCTCAGGCTGCTGCCCCCCCCACAAGCAAAGCCCCCCCCCCCCACTGTGCAAAACAGACAAGCAGGTGTACAAAATATGCAAGATATACAGAGCTGAATAGACACAGCATAAGCCAACGCACCAGGCGAACATTCCAGGACCTTCAGTATGACCTTCAGAAATTGATTTCAAAACTTATGAGATCAGAGATGGGGATGGGGCAACTACAAGGATGTACCAGAATCCAAGAAGTCTGTCTCCACCAAGTTTAGGAGCTTGGGGTTTCTGCTCTAGCAGTGCAAACACCTGTGACCTTCTTCACCTGCTCATGCCCCTCCTCTCAAACACCCTGGCCTGGAAGAAGATCAGTGGGGAACTAGCCCTCATACTCCACACTAGGGTTGCCACCTTTTGCCATTTGACCCCAAGACTCCTATAGGCCAAATGCGAGTCTCAGGATCAGATTGCAAAAGATGGCAACTAGGGTTGTCACTTACGCAAATATTTAAGGAATGCTTATGAAAAATACATGTTGCAGGGCCTGCATTGATGACTAAGGTGCAAATGCAGGTCCTACAACATGTATTTTTCATAAGTGTTCCTTACACATTTGCATAGGTGACAACCCTACTCCCACCCCCTTGCAAATTGCCTATTCCATCCCTCCCCCAGGTTCCCTTGTTTTCCACTCCCCACCCCGAAGAGCAGTATGATTCCTCCCCCCAAATCCCAGCATTTGAAGACATGCATGAATAGAATGCCACAAACAAATCTCTAACCCCAAGGATGCCTCAATGTTCAAAAATCATGAGCTGAGCCCTAAAAATCATGAAAGTTAAATAAAAGAACCCAAATGTTTCTAGGCTTGGTACTCTCCCATTTGTGAGAATGGGAGGAGTCACTCGAAGAAGAACAGAAGGTTGCTGCCTTGTAAACAAGGTTCTTCGAGATGGCTCAGAACATTCTCACAAATGTCCACCTTTGGAAGGAACTGTTGGGTATCTATGAGTGGGAAGGAGATGCTTTATATATGGGGGGGGGGGCTCGAGACTGTCACGGGGTGATTTTTCAAACTAGTGAGCTTGATATATGCTGGTAGAGAAGGGCATGCAAGCACAAACCCATTTGTGAGAATGTTTGGAGCCATCTCGCTGAACCTTCTTTACAAGGCAGCGACCTTCTGCTGCAAGGCACAGCCGGTCGGCCGGCCGGTTTTGTTTTTTTAAAAAATAAAAAAAGCTTCGGAGCAGCCTGCAAGGAGTCAGGGAGGGAGCGCGCAGCAGAACGACTTCGGCTTCGCACAGTAAGTGTAGGGGGGGCTTCCCAGGCTGTGGGGAGAACGTCAGCCAGCGGGGGGGGGGGGTCCAGCCGAGCTGCAACTTTGTGGTTTTTTGTTTGTTTTTTTAAATGGGACAGGTGGCCGCGCAGCGCCACAGCGGGTTTAGCTGCCATAGGGATGGGCCCCCAGCCATGGTGGGCCCCGGGACAAATGTCCTGCCTGTCCCTATGGTAGCTACGCCCTTGCAACATGCTCTACGTGGGGCTGCCCATGGTGACAGGTCAGAAGCTGCAGCTGGTGCAAAATGCGGTGACCCGTCTCCTTTCTGGGACAGGCCACAGGGAGCACATTCAATTTGTGGTCCAAGCATTGCACTGGCTGCCTATTATCTTCCGGGCCCGATTCAGGGTGCTGGTTTTGACCTTTAAAGCCCTACATGACCTGGGTTCACCTCAGCCCAGAGAAACTGTAAAACCTGGCTCTTCTGTCAGGTGCTTGATGGAGGGAGAGGATGGGTTAGGTGGGAGGGTGCGGGGAAATATTTTTTACATGGATCTTTTATGTGTTTATATGTGTATTTTATATTTTAATATTTTGATAATTTGTTTATTATGATTTTATATATGTTGTAAGCCGCCCTGAGCTGCTACGTACAAGAGGGGAGGGATTAAAATAAAATAAATAAATATAAATAAATAAAATGATAGAGTTGGAAGGAACCTCAAGGGCTATCTACACCAACACTGTCTATACCTCCAACATCAGACAAATACTTATCCAGCTGTTTTAAAAAAAATATCCAATGAAGGAGATTCTACAACCTTCCTAGGCAACTTAATCCACACCCCAACTGCTCTTACTCCTAGAAAGTTTTAATTCTACTAAGAATCCACCATTCTGGTAAGTTTGGTGTAGTACCATAATACAGGTTTATGAGTCAGACTTTGACAAGGGATCGTCTGACTGCTGTCAAAGGGGCAGGGGAGGGGGGCCGGAATTCAGCCAGAGCTCATTTTTTAATCCTTTCTGTAAAAAGGTTTTGGTTAGGTTTCTCTCCATAAGTGCTTAGAAAATTCAAGGAGTTTTAAAACTAACCACATATTACATTTCACACCAGAAAGGCACACAAACTTTTAAATTCCATGTTAAGACTACTTTAGTTTTAGAGCCTAGCAATGGGAGTCCCAGTTCAGCAGAAACCATAATTTGGCATTAGTCCAGCAACAAATTTGGAATAAATATTTGCCAAACTACAAAACACATAAATGTTATTTTTGGTCCTGTTTTGGTCTTTGGCTAAACACTTTGACAGTAGTCTTTGCCACATGATTTTAGAAGTCAATATTTTACAAGTTGAAATAGAAAAAGACAAGTAATTTATGAAAGGGGTCTCCAAAGGTAGCTGGAGAGCTATTAATAACTCATCACCTCATTTAAAGTACGGTAGTTCAAGGAGCTACTTTACCTCTGAGTGGCTCCCTATGTCCCCAGATGGCAAGAGAATAGAAAAAGCAGCTAATTAGAGGATCAGAAAGAGCTCCCTCAACCCAGAGCCACTAAAAAGAGCTTTGGAAACTTTTCACCCCTGGGGGTCGCTTTGAAAATTAGTACAAGCTCTATGGGCCACACAGAAGTTGAACGTGGGGACGCATAAGGGGTGGAAAGGGGTCAAATAAAAACTAGTCGTAGGCCGCATTTACCCCAGGGCCTGAGGTTCCCAAACCATGCAGTTAAAAAAAAAAAAAAAAAAAAACACTTAAGGAAGATATAACATTTCAGTTCTGTTTTGTCTTCCTATGCAAAATGGTAGCATTTCTTTCATGCTCCTCAGCTCAATTTCCACCACTTTCTGTTAGCCGGCACCAGCTGAGTCAGACTGACCAACTACAGAAAGGAGAAATACAAGCTAATGCTTTTCCTTTTCCAGAGAGTACTCCTTCCTTTCCGCCCCACTGGCACTCCCCAAATTCCTCCCCTTGCCTTCTCCCAGCTGCATTGCTACACCTCATTTGCCCCACTCCACTATTTAAATAGCGTACAGATGAGGTGCAGCCACATGAGCTGCAGCAGGCCTGATCCCTGCGCGCCCCACAGCGGGCAATCGCTGCCACCAGACTTTGGGGACAGCGCGTGGAACAGGGCGACAGTCACATCCCCATCCCCTGCAGGAAAGCCAGGCAGGTGGGCTGGGGTCAGACTTCCCGCCACAACCCAGGGAAGGCCACCCACTCTCTCGTGACATGGTCACACAGGACTGGAGATAGCGCCTGCCGCTCAAACCCCATGATGGAGGTTGCCGTGTGGTAGGGCAGGCAGAGGCTGGTCTCACAAGCAGCACCATGCTGCATCACGCTGGGCAGCCTTACACCAATTTGAGTAAGGCTGCTACGACCCCAAGTCCTCGGTCTTCTTCCAAGGATGCAGGGCGTAGCTTCCAGCTGCCCACCAAATATCTGGGAGACGTTGGGCACATAACGCAATGCATTACATGGCAGAGGTGACTAAAGTGGGGTAAGGCTGCCCAAACTGCAATAGGTGTATCACGTGGCTGTACCCGTGATCTATACAGTTGATATACCATGTATTCAGATTAGCATTTTAGCTTACTATTTTGCAGATTGAAAAAGTAAGTCAGGCTCCCCTCCCCCCCAGAAAGTCTGGACAACAGTCATGCCTACTTTATATCATTTTTAAGACAGATGCTAAAAATTCAGACTATGCAAAGAACTGGTTTCTAGCGCTGGTAAAAATTCACGAGACTGTGGATGTTGTAAGTGGGGCAGCTTAGCACTGCAATCACTAAAATGTTGTTATTAATTATTATTATTATTATTATTATTATTATTTTAAAACAGGAATATATTAATAGTCTGTTGAAGAAAAATATTAATGCTTTGTGTCAGTGGAACGATGGAACCCTAGAATTCTAAATAGCATATAGTGTAATCATTGTTGGGTTTTTCCTTGATATGAGATTTTGAATATTAGCAACTGCAACCACATAATTTAGGTTACTGTCTTGCTTTTCTTTCTATGTGTATTACCCAGTACCTGCAGTTGTAAGTATGCAAGATACTTGAGCTTACCACTATGGCAAGCGTACAATGAGCTAAATCAGGTATTGCTTCTGACACTGGCACAGGGACAACAGAACATAGGGTGTTTTCAGACATGACGCTAATCCCAGTTTAACCACACTTTAACCACACTTGAACGTTTCTTATGCATGTTGCAGGGTTGCATTGGTGCCCTATGCAGCCCTGCAACATGCATAAGAAATGTTCAAGCATGGTTAAAGTGTGGTTAGCGTCATATCTGGAAACACCCACAATAGGTCACAAACCGCTAGATTTGTGTCAAACTTTACTGTAACACGTAATTCTTTGTTGGGAAGAAAAATGTTCACAATAACAGACAGAGATTGAAGAAGGAGCACTATATATGCTCAGAGGAAGAGGCCATATAGATGGCCACACAGGACAGGGGAAATGAAGGTAGAAAAATCTTACAAAACACAAATATTATTCAATAGAGACTCCCCTGTAAGCATGTATCTTGTAAAAATGTGCAAAACTACACCTTATATTGGGAGTGACATTACAGGAGCTTACTTTTTTCCCCCTGTTTTTCTCAGTCAGTAGGGAGGAATGCTCTGGTTTTGACTAGCATAGGGCTGCAAAGAAATCTTCAATTAATCTTGAGTGTTTATTTCTGTAAAGCGATGCAAAATCATTTCAGAATTCTAAGAGCATAAAGTATTTTAAGAAGATCCAATTATCATAATCTATGTGGATATTTTCTATAAGAGGCTTTAGACAGTGTTGTAATTCTAATACACTCTCTATACATGTAAACTGATCAGAACTGCTAGTCCACTGTCTGAGACTAGTGTTGGGAAATTGTTTATGATCTCTTTGGAGGATATTACAGCATTTCTCACCAGCTAATGCAAGTTCTCATAACCAACTGCTCCTACATCCTAGAGACTACTGCCTTCATGCCACACAAAACAGCAGCTCCTCATTTTTCAGCTGCAAACACACCTCTCAAGGTGCAAGGGACAATGGTCCTTTTCAAACGAGATGCACCCACGTATCCCCATGCAGTAGACGTGCATGAGTGTGTCTCGTTTGAAAGCAGTGGCAGGTGGGTGGGTATGTGTGTGCAGTCCCACGTAACACACATCCACACCCACCTCCACTCATCGCCCCCAAACAGAGCAACCAGTGAAAACGCAGGTTGCCCTTGTGGGGGCATGCGTGGGGATGGGTGTATGGCCCCGTGCACTCAACCTCCACCCGCACAGTCCCCCGCAGCGGCGCACCCATGGACCGCCCCCCACCCCAGCCACGGCCCATTTAAAGAGTCAAAGGCGTCACCCATTTCTCCAGCCAAGACCACCTTCTAAAGCTTAAGCAATAGCTGGAGAGATTAATAGCCCTAAACAAAAGGGAGAGAGAAACCTCTAGAATCTGAGGAGCCCTTGATTATAAATCAAATAAATAAATAAATAAATAAAGTAAATTATGAAAATGTGCCTTAGCAGGGGAGAAATGTTCTATTCCAGGGGTGGAGAGCCTTTTCCCTCCCAGGGGCCACTTTGAAAATTAGTACAAGATCTGAGGCCCACATAGAATTTGGGGGCTTGGGGGCTCTTGAGAAAGGAAGGGTCCAGATCATGGATCGGTACCATGGATCTCACCCCTATCCTTGTGTGCATGGCTTCATCTCGGGGTGAAAACAAAACAAAACAATAGCCCACATTAGCACCCACCAGGTGGGTGTTTGCCTGCCCGTCTATTATGTGTTTGCCAGATGTTGGGCTGCAGTCCCCACTCAGAGCGGTGGCCAAGGACATCACAGGCCCACCATGCTGGTCATTGCATGCCCACGTTGCCACATCTCATTCATTAGATTTGCCCACAGCGTCACCTGCATCCAGTCTGCCAGCACCATAGAGTCATGCCTAGCATGGCTGCTAGAGGATCCCAGGGTTAGCATTGGATGGACATTACATTACTTAATCCAACAATTTCAAATAGGCAGGTTATACTCACCTCCTCTGCCAGGTTTAAAAAGTAGGCAGACAACCAGTGAGAATGTCGGAGCCATCAAAGAACCTTGTTGGGAGGCACGGACCTTGAAGGTTGCTACCTCACTAAACAAGGTTCTTCGAGTTGGCTCCGCACATTCACCGTGGTGCCGTTTTTTGTTTTTAAAAAGTGTCACTGTCGGCCGGGGCTCAGGGGAGCAGCGAGTCCGGCTCCTGGGGGCCACGGCCAGGAGAGGCATTGCCCCAAATTCTCTAGGTGGCGCACCGCCGCTGGTTGCATGGGAGAAGTACCAGCAGTCAAAAGGGCAATCCATTCCCTGTTGATCACTCCCTGCTCCCAACAGTAAGAAGGTCCCATCTCGTAATCTACTTCGCTAATAGCCGTTAATGGACCTATTCTCCAAGAACTTATCCAATCCTTTTTTAAACCCAGTCATACTACTGGCCCTGACAACCTCCTCTGGTAACAAATTCCATAATTTAACTGTGCATTGAGTGAAAAAATACTTCCTTTTATTTGTTTTAAAACTGCCACCAGTTAGTTTCATGGAGTATCACCAGTTAGTTTCTAGTAATATATGAGAGAGTAAATAATGTGCCCTATCTACACATTCCCTATCTACTGGTTACACTCCGCTCAAGATTTTATAAACCTATCATATCCCCTCTCAGTCTTCTCTTCTCCAAGTTGAAGAGCCCTAACCTACCAAGCCTCTCTTTGTACAGAAGCCATTCTAAACCCTTGATCATTTTTGTTGCCCTTCTCTGCACCTTTTCAAGTTCTGTTCTACTATAGCTTTTTTGAGATCGGGTGACCAGAATTGCACACAGTACTCAATGTGCAGTCGCACCATCAATTTATATAAGGGCATTATGAGATTTTCAGTTTTATTCTTTATCCCTTTCCGAATAATTCCTAACGTTCTGTTTGCTTTTTTGACAGTCGTCATACATTGAGCTGAGGATTTCAATGTATTGTCCCCAATGACTCCAAGGTGCTTTTCCTGAGTGGTTACTCCTAATTTAGAACCCATAGTTTGAATTATTATTCCCTATGTGCATCACTTTGCACTTCTCCACATTAAATTTCATCTACTATTTAGATGCCCAATCACCTAGTCTCAGAATCTCCGAGTAGGGAGCCCTAGACCTAAAGGGCCAGGAAGAGGCCATCCCAGAAGTAGAGTGATCCACTACCCCCAAGGGAGGCGGAAGGTTGGAAGCCTTGTACGCCTCTCTGATACACCCCGCCACCCAGTTGGAGAGATTAGTCTCAGACAACTTCTTCCCCTTATATCTAGGGGAGTAGCGAATGAAAAGGGCTGAGGATCGCCTGAAGGGCTCGGTCCTCTGGAGGTAGATCTTAAGAGTCCTGCGAACATCAAGAGTGTGCCATGTCCTTTCAAGAGGATGACGAGGCTTGGGGCAAAAGGAGGGGAGCACCAGCTCCTGTGCAAGGTGGAAACGAGAACTAACTTTGGGTATGAAAGAAGGATCAAGGCGAAGAGTAACCGACTCTCTCCTGAATATACAGAGGGTGGGGTCCATGGATAACGCCCCCAGCTCGGAAACTCGCCTTTCTGAGGTAATGGCTATGAGGTAAGCCACTTTTATGGAGAGAAAATAAAGGGAGACCTCCACGAGGGACTCAAAGGGAGGCTAAGTGATCGCATTGAGAATGATATTAAGATTCCAGGTGGGAAATCTATGAACCACTGGTGACACCAACTGCCGAGCCCCTCTTAAAAATCTACGAATGTGTGGATGGGATGACCGTCTGTCATTCCCTAAAGAAGACAGTGTAGAGTCAATGGCAGCCAGCTGATGCGTCAGAGTGGGTGGCTTCAGCCCGATATCCAAGCCCCTTTGAAGAAATTGCAGAACCTGTAATGTACTTGGTGACTCAGGTGAACAGCCCTGATCTCTATACCACTGGACGAAGGATTTCCATGAAGATTGATAAATCCTCCTGGTCGAATCTCTCTTGCCCGCTGCGAGAGTGTGAATGATGGAATCTGTACACCCTAAAGTCCTTAAGGCCTGAGATCCAAGGGCCAGGCAGTTAGTTTGAGGAAGGTCAGGTTGTCGTGGATCAAGGGGCCCTGTCTGAGCAGATCCGGGACCTGCGGAAGCCTCCAGAATCGGCCTTCTGACAGCTCCAAGAGATCTACGAACCATGGCCTGCGGGGCCAAAATGGAGCAATGAGAATTAACTTGTGGTTGCCTTGCCTGCATTTGACTATTGTTCAGCTCAGGAGCAGAAGTGGAGGAAGGCATACAGAATCTCCGAGGGCCACTCGAATGACAGGGCATCTGTCCCTATTGCTGTCCTGCAAAAGTGCCTGGGCAGGAAGAGAGGGAGCTTGGCATTGGCCTGGGAAGCAAAGAGATCCAGAAGGGGATTGCCGAACCTCTGAGTCACCTGGTTGAAGACCGCCTGGTCGAGGCTTCACTCTCCTGAATCCGCAGTCTCTCGACTCAGCCGATCCACCGTCTCATTGTCTTACTCCCTGATATGTCGAGCTATTAGGGACGCCAGGTTAACCTCCGCCCAACGGAATAGGTGAGAGGCCTCTAGATGAAGCTCTGGCGATCTGGCTCCCCCCTGGTTGTTGATATAAGCGACCGCCGTTGAGTTGTCGGAGAACACGAGGGTATGATGCTGTCTGAATGTTATTATTATTATTATTATTATTAAACATTTATAAAGCGCCAGTAACAACCTGGCGCTGTACAGAACATATAATCAGCTGCGGTCCCTACCTGTGGCTTACAATCTAAAAGACAAGGAGGGGGAGACAAGGAGAGGGGACAGCGGGAGAGACATGGGAGAAGACAAACAAACATTCAGGCGGATGCGAAGTCTCAGGTGCGTGTACTTGGCTTGGTTACAAGGTGGTCGGTAGCAGCCGTCAGCAGGGGAGGGCCGACAGTAAGAGCAAGGGGAAAGACTAGAGGGCATTGGGAAAGGCAGCATGGAAAAGGTGGGTCTTGAGGAGGGATTTGAAGGAGCGGAGGGAGGAGGCGAGGCGGACGTCGGCAGGGAGGGAGTTCCAGGCATGCGGGGCAGCGAGGGAGAAGGGACGAAGGCGGTTGGGCGAGCAGGAGAAGCGAGGGAGAGCGAGGGAGGGGACAGCGGAAGAGCGGAGTGCGCGCGCAGGAGCGCGTAGGGCGATTAGGTCCGAGAGGTAAGGGGGAGCTTGGTCATGGAGCGATTTGAACGTGAGAACCAGGAGTTTGAACAGGATATGAATGTCCCAGGAGAGCGCTGCAGGGCTAGCTGGACTGCCTTCAGCTCGAGCCAGCTGATGCTGTTGCGAAGGTCCTGCTGTCGCCATCGACTCTCGGTTGCCCAACCAGAGGCATGGGCTCCCCAGCCTGATAGGCTGGCATCCATCATCAGGATTTGTCTGGGCGGGTTCTGTAAGGGGCTTCCCTCCAAAAAACGATCCAAATCCTCCCACCAGCGTAAGGATTCTGCTGTGCAATTGTCTAGCTGTAAGCATTTTGTGGATCTGGACATGAGGTGAATCAAGGGGCGCAGAAACCTCTGCAGTGGCCTGGCATGGAATCTTGCCCACTGAAGGTGGGGGAAGCATGAGACCATCAGACCCGGAAGAGAGGCCAGAAGCGTCAACGTAACTGACTGGGACTGCCTGGATTTCTGGCAGAAACAGAGTATCCTGTGTTGTCGATCTGCTGGGATAAACACCTTGTGCTTTACTGGGTGTATAATTACCTCTAGATGGTGCATTTGCTGCGTTGGGGACAAGTGACTCTTGTCCCGGCTGATCACAAAGTCATGATGCTACAGGTAAGCAAGAGTGGCCTGAACGTGGGACGTAGCTTCTGCCTCCGAGCGATCGTGTATCAGCAGATCGTCCAGGTATGGGAAGACTGCTATCCTCTGGAGTCTCAAGTTGGCGACCAGGGGGATCCACAACTTGGTAAAAGTCCGGGGAGCAGTGGAGAAGCTGAATGGTAGGACATGGTACTGGCAGTGAAGGTCGTGGTAAGAGAAACGGAACCGCTTCCTGTGGGCTGGGAGGAAGCGTCCTTCAGGTCAAAGGAGGCTAGTCAGTGGTTGGGGCAAATGGCCATGCAGATGGAGGCTACCATTTCCATCTTGAAGCGCTGGTACTTTAGGAACTTGTTCAGCCTCTTTAGGTCCAGTATACCCCTGTAACCACCCGTCTTCTTCTGGACCAAAAATAATATTGAATAAAGTCCCATAAATCTTTCGGATAGCGGGACGGGTTCGATAGCCTGCAAGTCCAGGAGCCTCTGGATCTCTGCTAGCATGGCTGAATGCTTCTTGGGGTTCCTGGACCTGGGAGACGGTCAAAAGGATTCCCTGGGGGACCATGTGAATTCTATGGAGTAGTCCTTTGACACTATGTCCCTTACCCATCTGTTGGAAGTGGAATTCAGCCACCTTTCTGAAAAAATCTGTAACCTGCCCCCCAGAGCAACAGACTTGAGATCTACCGGGGAAAGGGCATCAGGAGTCATGTTTCTTTGCCTAGGGGGATCCCCTCCTACCGTATGATGTGGGCTGGTAGGACCGGGGCTGAAACCCCTTGTCTCTGGCTCCTCTTGCTTGGGATGAGAAATTCCAGGAATGAGATGATTTAGTTGACTGAAGCTGGGTAAGAGATGTTTTCTTTTCCTTACTTGAGGCCTGTCTGATAGCCCTATTGAGCGCCAAGCCGAAGAGCTTTGCACCTTTGAACTGGCTGTTCACCAAGAGATTACGAGCATGCGCATCCGCTCTCCAGGAACGGAGCCAAAGGCGCCTTCTGGCAGTCACGTTAGCTGCCATGCCCCTGGCCACCCAGAGGACAGAGTCCAGAGAGGAATCAACCAAAAAGGATTGCGCCATGGTGATATTTTCAGCTAGCTTGTCTGCTTCCACCTCAGACACTTTCTTGTCTTTGCTAATGTGAAACCATTTAAGAATGGCTCTTGAGGTGTAAGAGGCTGTGACTGCCATTCTCAGCAGGTTGGAGAGGCACTCAAAGCTTCTCCTAAGGCCAGTCTCAATGCCTTTGTCAGTAGGATCCTTTGGCATGACATCACCCTCTGAGAGGAACACTGATTGTCTGGCCAGAGAAGCAGCTGCTGCATCAATCTTGGGGACCCCAAAGATAGAGGAGCAGGCTGTATGGAATTCATAAAGCTCTAGCTGGGCTCTAGAGAGCCTGACAAGCTTGGTAGGCTCTCTTCATTGCTCCCTTATGAGGCGCTCAAATTTGTATTCAAGTCGGGACACCCTAGTAGCCAAGCCCAGCTTGGGGAGGTAGTCTCCGTCAGAGTCAGAAGAGGCAGACGAGGACTCAGACTCCTCATTATTGCGCTGCTTCTGTTTAATGCGGAGCACTCTCTCTTCTCTGCTCAACATCTTATGGGCAGGGCCCCGAGTCTTCCACGCTCCCGCGATTCGCGGGATTTGCACAGAATCCTGCCCTCGGCAGGATTCTTGCAGAAACTGGGGAAATCCCCGCGGATTTCCCTTCCTGCGGCGGTGAGCCAATCAAGGACCAGCTTTATTGAGGCCACAAGCCAATCAGGGGCTTGCGCGGCCTTTATAAAGCTGGTCCCATCAGCACATGTGACCTACTTGAAGCGCCGCTGACTCCAGCCGCTCAGCTCCAGCCGCTGCCGCCGGGATCCCCGCTGCTGCCTCTGCCGCCGCCGCCTGGATCGCCGC
>QEPC01008364.1:424674-459967 GCA_003113815.1 Sphenodon punctatus | reverse complement strand
GACATTCCCCCGGCTAGCCCGGGAAGCGTGGTTCAAATTGACCCCATGTGGGTATTGACCGTGGCGAACATCTGGCGGCCGCCAAACAGACGTTCGAGACACATTGACCACAGGTGGGTATTCACCGTGGTTCACTGTGATCTCGTAACGTCTGAAAATACTCTATGTTGGTGGTGGTAGACAAATTCCCAAATGACTGGGTTAAGACAGTTAACAACAAAGAAAACTCTTTGGGCTTCTCTAGGGAGGCCCTATTAACCCTAGAATACAAGGGAGCAAAGAAGCTCCTCCAAGATAGGCTACTTGATATAACAAGGCAAGAATCAAGGGCCATGTTCCATGGGAGTAGAACTTCAGGTGGGTATGCGCTTATTGTCAATTATTCCAGCGCCCCTATGCCTTTTTTTAGCAGATCTCAGATCACGACAAAAGAGGAAACTGTTTATGCTGGCTAGATTAAAGGCTTTTCCATCATTACTGGTGGAGGGGAGGTACAGGGGTGTTCCCCTAGCAGAACAGTTGTGTCATTGTTCCCAGGGGCGAATTGATACTTTGGAACATATATTTCTTCACTTCCCACTATTTATCGAGTCCCTGTGCTAAGTATAGTCACCCTTTAATAACCTCTTTCCCGGGCAGACACTCTGACTTTTATGTCCATACTCTCCTGGCTGATGGTTTTATTGACATAACACTGGCCGTATCTGAATTTCTTTGGCGCGTGTTTATCATTAAGTCCAAGTGAATTAGGGACTGATCAAAACTCATAACTATAATAAGTTGTTAGTATTTAAATATGATTTTATCTGGGTTTTCTATTTTATAAGTTATTTGTTTTAATGTTTAAAATTTATTCAATTATTAATCTATTTCCTTTCCATGCAAAAGGTATTTTAGTTTCCTCCGATTTCTCAGATTATTTCTTTTGAATGGGATAGTGTGGAAGGATTTGTTCTTTTTTGATTACTCTATATTGTAATTTTTTTAATTTTTCCTAATTAATATTTTGAGGTCGGGAATAAGTCGGCTGTTATTTAGTCCAAATTTGATACCTGTTTTAAGGTTAGAATTTAATATTCACTATTAGTTCTATTTACTTTAAGGTATATGTTTATTTATGCTTGTGTTTCTGATATGTTCTTTATTAGGTGGTTCACAACTTATTTTGTTATTTTATTGGAATGGTTTATGATCTTTGTTTTTTATGTTTTTATAAGTATTTGTATTTGTCTGCATTGGTTTCTACTATACAAGTATTGGTATCTGTTTGCAATGGCTATCGGCCACGTGAAAATTTTTTTTATATATATATTTAAAAAATTAAGTACCAGATTTAGGAATGAGTCTTCGCTTTAAATGAACTGCTCTGGCCACTTATCAGAGATGTTAAGCAAACCAAGTCCAGCTGCACTTTAAAGTCATATTACCTTTGGGCTGCAACCTCACTGTCAGGACCTCTGGGACTCAAACCCAGGTCTGCTGGCTTCAGTTCTCCAGAACAGCCCTACAGTCAGGGACCTGTGCTGACTGTGTTTTCCACATTGGTGGAAATGGGGGAAATGTAGAGTACACACTAGGTCCCTATTTAGAGCACAAGAACTACTAACCAGAACGTCAGCTCTAAAAAGAAATGCATGACCCCTACCCCAAACGGGGCTGCCTATCTGCTTACAAATTCTCCAGTATCTTGCCTCTCTTCCGACTTTTGCTTCCCGGCTCTCAGCTTCTAGATCCTCCAGCCTTGTCCTGGATCCTGTTACTCCTAACCTTGCCTGCCTTCCACCCTTGCCACTCTGCTTCACCTGTGCCAGATTCCAGCACCTAGCTTCCTCCCTTCACTGGTATCCTGATCTCCTCTGTTTGGCTACACTCTCCCAAAGCCCTTCTCAGGCCTAGACTGACTTCCCTCAGCTAATTATCACATTGTGTGTTGTTTTATAAACTTTGCTTGGACCTCAATACTAACCTCACTTTTGCAGTCCTGCTAGCACACTCTCTCCCCAGACGTATTTAAGCAAAGGTTATAATATCCCGGTAGGCAGAACATAATGTGCTTTACCATGCATTGACTGGCCCTGAGTTTACTCAGGATATTATGGCCTTTTTGACCCAGGCTTTTGTATTGAGGAACAGGTTTTTGAAATTTAAGTTCCTGGCAGGATCTTCGGACCCAAATCATGGCACAACTGTCACTGAGTGAGTTCTTAAGGGCTGACTGGGACATCAATGGAGTTTAAGGGAATCTCCCAGAGGCTTTGTATAAATTAGGGAACCCTCATAAGATGTCTGCATAGCTTAAAATTTATAATAATCAGAATCTTTTAAAGTGTATTTTCAATGACTGTTTATTTGTATGTATCTTTGTTGTGTGTCAAGCGATGGTCTATGGCTAAGCTTAAATAAATAAATTTATCTCTTCTTTTCTTTCGCTATTTAATTTGCGCTGTTAAAGAATGCATGACCGGCAACGCGGTGCATATAGGCGTGTCTAAAAGCTGCCTGTGGCACTTTTACAAGTTGCATGATTTCACGGCGCAAGCAGGAGCATCCTGATCTCCAACATTGATATGGCCTGTCCCACTCCAGAATATGATATTCTCAGGCTTGGTCCTGATCCTACTTCAATTCACCTAGGTACCAATCATGGCAGCTGCTCACAAGCCAGCCCTAGCACTTATCACTTTGAAATTACTACAAGGTCCAAGGGCCACATACAAGTTGGGGGCTAGACGCTTAAGAGTGTGCTCAGGAAGGATGGAGAAAGAAAGAAGAGAGTTTGGAGCATGGATCTCTGCCATGGATCCATCCCCCTATCCTTGTGTGCATGCCCTCATCTCCCTCCTTTCCCATGGGATCAGTCTTTCAGCGCAGGCCAGAACTGGATCCAAAGGCCAGATCCAAGAACTGCAAGGGGGCAAAATAAAAAGGTTGCCATGGATTGCATTTGGACCCCAGGTCTGAGGTTTCCCACCCTTGAAGCATTCAGAAACCGGGAGTACAGCAATTACCATGGGTGCCAACAATGGAAAAAAACAAATGTGCACACACTGGGGCAACAACCCAGCCCAGCTCGGGTCAGGAAGCTGCCACGGGCACAGACCGGACCGGATTGAGCCGCGGAACAAACTTTTACGTGGCTAGGACCCGGAGGGAACAGAGATGCACGAACATGCAGCCACCCAGTCCCACTCCAGCGCTGCGCCCAGCACCTCCCCACCGTGATGGGCAGCCGTGACAGCTGGCCATGGCAGACCTGATCCAGGCCAGCAGGAACAGACATGTGATGAACACACTCTGGCCTGCTCTGCCACAATCGTGTTAGCACTAGCCCGGGCTGTGACTTCGGCCATTTGCAGAGGTGAAAGCCCGGAGCTATAGGTCCAACTGCCCATCTGAAGGTGGAGCAGCCAGATGCACGCTCCCATGAGCAACGGAGCACCCACTCATGGCCACACACATGCATGGAGCAATGCCAGGAAATTTGGAGTGCTCCATGCCATCAAAACAAATGGTGACCGATTCCGTGGCCAGGGTAGCCACGCTGGGAGTCGCCTGTTTGAATCACTGCCCATGCACGCCACCTGCATGGGTGCTCTGCAGCAAAGCCACGCTGTAGCCACGGACCCTCCCCCAATTGGCTTGCTCATTTGAAAACACCCATTGTCAGCACCCTTTCCCCCACACAGGTTGTTTTTAGACAAGCACCTCCCCACACATTACCCACCCATCACCCACTTATCATGCATGTTGCAGGGCTCCATAGGGTGCCAATGTGGCCCTATAACCTGCATGATGGATGGGTGGTGGGTGAGGAGGTGCTTGTCTAAGAACACCCATACTCCTGGGAGAAAGCACCTTCAGAGCACATGCTCCTCTTTAATCAAGAGTGCTTCCTCCTGGGGAGAACCACCTCTTACAGAGCTTTAAATACTGTGAAAATAACCACTTGTAAAGGATGTGAAGGTGTTTTCGCATTAGAGTATTTTTATGAGCAAGCTCTTCAATCTCTAAAAGGTCTTCAAGGTTAATATTTTACATTTGCCTGGCATTGGGGGGGGGGGGGCATTTACGTTACAATAGATATTTTTCACAAGTATGTTTATTTGTTTGGCAACTTCAGCATGATTGTCTCTTGCAGAATCTCATAACCAATAGTGTAAGGTTTTTTTGTTGTTTGTTTGTTCCCACTACCAAGTTACAGCAAGGATGCGGTAGTTGTAAAGAACTGAGGCAGAGGTTCTGCTGCCCCTCCCTTTTAAGCTAATGAGAGGAGGGGGCAAGAACCTCGTCCTTTCTAAACTGCTCATTCAGTCTAGAAACGTATTTTACTGTGGCAGGAAGAGACAAGCTCTTCCCACAAGGACTTTCAGGGCAGGGCATGATCCCATAAAGTGAGAACGACGAAGCCCCTCTAAGAATTACTTTGGATGACATTACAAGGGCTGCTTTTTCAGCCTCCTGAAGACCAGATTGATATTGAAAGCTCTCTTCTCAACAGTCATGCATACGCAGCACACGCGCCTTTCAGACAGATTCTTGTTGAGAAAGTAGAAAAGGCCTCAACAAATCGTTCTCCGCCACCAGATGAGCAACAGGCCAAAGCACCAAGCAGGAAACAGCAAGATACCCATGCTCGGAATGGAATTGCACTATTTCCTGTCATGAAGAATGGATTTTAAAGGGCACAATATCTGCAAACATAACTCTGTTTAAAGCATGCCAATACAGAAGCATAATTTTCGTTAGCAGTCTAGATTCTGGATTTAAATGGGACATCAGTCTCTGAAACTCATACAAACTACAGCTGATCTACTGGCAGGCCTTTCCATCATTATAATTGCCAGCTTTCTTCTTTAGTTGCAAATAAGTCGCTAGAATATAAATGCTTGCTTTTTTAGTAAGCAATATTCTACTTGCACTATATATCACTAAAAAGTCTCAACTTTTGATTTTTTATTAATATGAAGCAAAGTATCTGGCAATATCAAAGACTTTCATTAAAAAAACCACAAAATTATAGTGCTATGTGAATGACAACTGCAAATTAACATACCAAGAGGACAGAATAATTTTGGCTTATCTCACAGCAAATACAATGCTAATTGCTATTTGTGACTTCTGCAATACAGTTCAGCTTTCCTAATTCATTACAAGGCCTTGCATTAGACGTAAATATAAAACAAGCACAGAATTTGTTCAGGCACATTTATTTGCTTTTTCCAATCATTATAAAACCTGAAGAAAAGCCAAACAAATCATTTTAATCTAACTTACATGAAGTAGGTTATTAAGCCTTGGCAACGTGACACAAAATAAAAAAACAAAACAAAAGCACAGTGTTGTGGTGTAACTATCAAGACCCTTGTGGGTGGAACGCCCTCCCTCCAGATGTTCATCTCAGTTCTTACCTCCTCACCTTCAAAAAAGTACCTGAAGACTTGATGTATTTTTCCTCCCTCATTTAAAACCGTTTTAAAGTGGATTTTAGGTTGTTTTATTGAATCTTATTGTATTAATTTTGTGAAGCATTCTGAGCACCACACTGTGTGTGGGGAGCACTAGATCAATTTAAAAATGATTATATTACACATTGATCTTGCAAGTTAAGGTGGAGAACTGAATTCAAATAATAAGTATTCCTTCCTCTTCCACTTCGCTATATCTGTGGGAAACAAGTGGTGGTCCATGAAGCCACACTAAGTGGTCCACAGCTGGGATTTGGTCCTTCCCAACACTATTTCCATTCCTGGGGTGGGGAGGGGTCAGGGGTGTGATCTTAATAGACATGAATTAAGTCTGGTTTCCTCATAGCAGGCACAGACGCAGCTGTCTGCCTTCATTCCCTAGAGATGGCCACACCACCAGTAGGAACCAAAGACACCTGTTTTGTGCAGCTGTGGTCCATCCAAAATGTGCACGAACTGGGCTGTTGCACAGTGTTCTACAAAAAAAACTGAGGGTTGACATTAGTTCAAAAACTTTGGGAATCACCGTACCATGGGAGTTATCAAAGGTGTAACCAAACAGACTTCTATAGAAACATAATGGTGTTCCATCACTGCTTAAACATTTAGAAAACATTTATGCAGTCCTGCCCATTTCTTGTCTCTCATTCTGATCATAGTAGATATAAATCAAAGTAATTCTGCTAAGAGAGACCTCAAAGAGGAATACATAGACTTATTCGCCCTGCTCTATACCTGACCCCAACTCCAAGGAAGAGGTCAAAGAGAAGGAAAAGTTTAAAAGGCCGAAAGTGGACCGGAACTGTTCAGCCGCCTTCTCTGTCCTGATGGAGGTAATGCTACTAGGGCTGATGCGGCAGCAGCTTTTACCGTGCCACGATTCCGTTCCGCCATTTCGGAACTGCCCGCGCCACACCGCGACTTTTCTGCGGATATTCTGCTAATTCCGCCGGAATTCTGCAAATCGCGGAATTGTGGAAAAATTGCGGAAATCGCGGAAAACCGCTATTCCGCTATTTTTTGGCGCTGGCGGAATTGCGGAAATAGCGAAAATGTCATGTTTCCACGATTCCACTAAGTTGCGGAATTAAATAAGCGGAACCGCGGAACCACGGAATGAAACCGCGGAATGAAAGCCTCTGCCATGCCGTTCCACTAATTGCGGAAACACTGTTTCCGCTGGAAATAGCTACCGCTGCGATATTCCGCTACAGCCCTAAATGCTACAAATGTCCCCAGAGCGTGCCTCTGAACTCCTGAAATAACAGGACATAGTCTGATAGAGGTAACCCGGGAGCATGGTTGTGCTACGACAAGGCCTTCAGAAAAAGGGTCTCCATAACCCCGGGCCTCCGCTGGGACAGGTACGCTCAGGACCTCTGGTTAGAGTGCATGAGTAATGTGAGCAACACCCCACCGGACGGACAGTGGTCAAGCATTGGTGAAGGGTGGGGTGGCACCAGTTAATGACCCCTTTCGGGCGGAAGGGCACCGCACCGCGACAAAAGGGTTCACGTGTTGGGAATACAATGGGTCCGGGAGTTGCACCTGCTCCCCTTGTCACTTTAGGCACGCCTGTTCTCACTGCGCAGGCAGCCACGCTGCCTGCCATTGCAACAGGGTCAGGTCCCAAGGTAGGAGTCGGCCACCAGCCAAGTTTGCAGCAGGGGCCGCTGGAGCAAATAGCAGCAAGAACCCCAACCCCAGTCAGGTATAGAGCGCTGAGTAGGACCTTGAGTGAATGCCCAATGGGGTTATGCAGTTGAAGGTTTTAGAATAGGTTTCAGGATCTCAGCGGGCGAGTTTAAGTCCAGGAGGTGGGTGGAGAATCTTAGGTCAATCAGAGGTCTGGAGCATTTGGTGCACGCCAAGCTCCAGAAGGAAATAGCTGAAGGTAGAGTAGCCAGCCCATTTCGGCTCCCGCCCACCGCCTCACTACATGTGTCCCCCCAGAGCATAGTGCCCAAGGCGGCACCGGGGGAGTTTCGCATCATTCACTACCTCTCCTACCCAAGGGGGGAGTCAGTCAATGATGCAATACTGGCTGAGCTTTGCTCCATTCACTACGCGTCCTTCGACGCAGCAATAAAGATGGCTAGGGCGTGCAGTCCAGGGGCACTTCTAGCAAAGTGTGACATAAAATCTGCCTGTCGCCTGCTCCCGGTCCACCCAGGCGACTTCAAGCTGTTCAAGGAAACTTCTATTTTGACAAGGCCATGCCGATGGGTTGTTCAATCTCCTGTTCAGCATTTGAGAGATTCAGCTCGCTACTCGACTGGTTGGTCCACTACTGGGCGCACCTTCGGCACGTCATCCATATCAATGACTTCCTCTTCCTGTGCCGCGCCGGCACAGGCGAATGCGAACGACTCCTGAGGACCTTCCAATCCATCTCTGAGGAGCTGGGTGTCCCCCCTGGCACCTGAGAAGACCATGGGGCCTACCACAGTTCTCACCTTCTTGGGGAGTGTATCAGACACAATCAGGGAAGAGTCTCGCTTGCCACAGGATAAGTTGCTTGCCCTGCAAAGGGCAATAGAGGAACGCGTTGTACATAATAAATTCACAGTGACGCAGCTCTGGGGCCTGCTGGGCTGCTTAAACTTCACCTGTCGGGTCATGGCTCCAGGCCGGGCGTTCTTGTCCCTGCTCTATGCCAAGGTCCCCGGTACTCTGCCCCCTCACCATCACGTGCGGGTAACAGCAGACATGAAGGAGGACCTTAAGATTTGGAGTAGGTTTCTGTCCTCCTTTAATGGAGTGAGCCTGTGGAGGCAGAGGTTACTCCTGGAGGCCAAGCTGCAGGTCCAGAGTGACACAGCGGGGTCTCTGGGTTTTGGCCTCTATTTTCAGGGCAAGTGGTATGTGGCCCTGTGGCCAGCTGTGTGGGTAGAAGGGGGTATCACGCGGGATCTCACCTTCCTGAAGCTTTACCCAATAGTGCTATCAGTTCATCTATGGCCGGGGGAATTTTTGAATAGTACTGTGCTTTTTTGGTGTGACAACTCAGCAGTTGTGCAGGTGCTTAACACCCAGTCATCAAAATCCCCGAGGGTCATGGGGCTCGTCCGTGCCTTTGTGCTGCAGTGTCTTAGCTTTAACGTTCTGTTTACGTCCAAGCATGTTCCTGGAATTAACAACAGCATAGCTGATGCACTCTCTCGCCCCCAGATGGACCGCTTCCATCTACCGGCGCCAGGAACCTGCGAAGAGCCCGAGCCCATGCCACCGGACATGTGGAGCATTGGACAGTTGAGTTATATGAGGCAGTACAAGGTGCTCTATCCCCTAGCACTAGGCGGGCATATCGCAAGGCTTTCTCAGTTTTTTTTTATTTTTTATTTTTTAATTTCTGTGAGCTCATTTTCCCTATCCCTGAGGCCCAGGTTTTACAGTTCGCTATGGAGTTACACTCTCAGAGCCTGGCCCCGCCTAGCATAGCGGTCAAGTTAGCGGCGGTTGCCTTCATCAGCAAACTTGTTGGTCATCCCCCACCGGATCAGGGTTTCTTTTCTAAGAAGCTGATCAAGTCCTGGTCACGTCAGAGAGGCACCTCACAAGACAGTAGGTGGCCCATCACCCCGGAGATTCTTTTGGCCATAACTAGGGAATTAGCAAGAGTATGTTTCGATAACTTTGAGGTCCTCCTCTTCAATGCTGCCTTTAAGGTGGCATTTACGGGGCCTTCCAGGTCTCCAAGCTGGTGGCAGCATCCAAGCCCGACCCAGCCGACAGAGTTATCAGCAACAGGGACGCATCTGTCTCGGTCCAGTCCCTCTCCATCATCCTACGCGCATCTAAAACCGATCAGAGGCAGCGGGGTCAGGCAATCAGATTGTACAGGGCAGGTGATAGTGAACTGTGCTCAGTGGGCCGGTATATGGCTATACGCCCCTCCATTAACGGCCCTTTCCTCATGCAAAGGGACGGTTTAGCAATGACGCACCATCAATTCACCGCCATACTACATCGGGCGCTGCTTAAGGCACATCTGCCGGTGCACAGGTTCGCATTCCACTCCTTCTGTATTGGAGCTACTAGCTATGCCACAGCAATTGGCATGCCGGAAGGCAAGATTCAAAGTTTAGGGAGATGGAGATCGTCTGCTTTTTGAGCATATGCCGCACTGATGTCTTCCTGTTAACTCTGGCCTGTTTTTTCTATCTGCAGGAATAAGATTGAGGGGTCACCGCAAGCTGATACGGATAGCGAGCCACAGCATTGTTTATTGGGCAGGAAGAGCTGCTGGTCATTCACACTGGGGTACCCAGTTGGGACTCAGCGATAAGGCTGAAGTGGTTTGGAGGGCCAGACGTGGTATGAGGTGGGAGCAGCTGATGCCGCTCATCCACGAAGTCTCGAGAGGGCGGCAACCCGATATTCTTGTGGTCCACTTAAGTGAGAACAATATCCCGCAGATTTCAGGCTTAGAGTTAGTGGTGATGATGAAAAGGGACTGGTTGGATATAGGCAGCCTGTTGCCTGCCACCAATATGATCTAGACGCATATGTTGGAACGGATTAACTGGTCCAACGCTATTCGCCCAGGTAAAGTTGATCGGGTTCACAAGATGATCAATCGGGAAATGGAGAGGTTGGTCTCTGCCCAGGGTGGGGTCAACTTTGTCCACGTCAGAATTCGGTTATCACAGCCTGAGCTGTACAGACCAGATGGGGTACACCTTTCCGAGGTGGGCATTCATATATATTTGTCGGCCCTTAAGCAGAAGTTACTGCAAGTGATTTGAGGTCAGGGATGGGAATCGCAAATCAGCCAAGCTAATCGCTGGGGTTTGCTGTGGCAGGGGTCCAGGGTATTAAGGAACTGTTTATTAGAATTAGGGGTGTGTTAAGTCATCTCCTTAAGAGATGGAGCAGGGGTGAAGCTAGAGCAGGGGCGGCCGGCTTCTACTCCATGCTTAGGAGTGAGGGGAGAGCTATACAGCGGAGGGCAGGGACTCCTACTTCGGTCACAAGCAGGCTTGGACCTCCCTGACCAGCCAGGCAGCTGGAGCGAGAGTGACCTAGGACACACAACGTTAGCGGCACTGAGGGACATCAGGCCGCACAGTTAGGCTTCACAGTTATTCCTTATAACATAGTTAGGCTGGACCCAGGAGGGAGTATACCCCCTCCCTGATTTTTAATGTGGTCAATAAAGTGTGCGGCCTTTAACTCCCAATTATGTGTGCGTGTCTTCTTCTGGTGTGCAGGGGCAAGGGGTTCTTACTGAAAAAAGTAACAGTTTTCCTCTTTGGGTAACTTCAGACATCACAGGATCGCAATCAACCACCCTGAATCACAGTGGATTCAGGGTGGTGGCTGTGATCCCGTGAACGTCTGTTTGCTCCACAGTGAACACCCGGCCAGGATCAAATTGATCACGGTTTTGGAGGCGAGGCGGCCTCACCTCCAGAACCGCGGTTAGGTTGGCCACGATCCAGGACGGAGCTGGCAAAAGCCACAATGAACGACTGTTTGCCAGCCCCGTCCCGGAATCAGGTCCCAACCATGGGATTGGGCTCAGTAGCCTAATTGGCCGCTGCGCCCGCCCATCTCTCAGAAAGTGGGTGGCCATAGACGTGCGGGGGGGGCGGGGCTGAGCAGCCACACGTCACACCATGCAGGTCCGCCCCCTCCAAGATTCCCTCTGCGATCAGGCCAGCACGTCTGATCCCGGTCCAGGGTTCACCGTGGCGGGCCAAAATTACCCTTTGTTTTCCTTCACATTTCTTGCAATAGTAACTGACTATTTATATCTCCTCCTCAATCCACTTCCTCCTCCTATTAGATTTTGCAGTTAAGTGCATGTTCTACTTATGATATAGTGACCAGGATAGTATTACATAGATACCCATTCTATATTTTTAAAAAGACCAATGAGTTAATTTAAATTTTAATATTTTTTTTAATGTATTTCTCAAACTAATTTTTGTGGCTACTGAAAGCAATAAATCTGCAAAATACATTACACATTATCCAACACTTAGCAGATAAAACTGCAGACTTCAAGCTTCAGTGAGAGTGATGTTCACTCCTTGCACCTGCCCTCCGCATTGCTAATGGAACTGCAGAGACTATTTTGTGGCCTCTCTCCACAGAGGTGAATTCCAATCTGAGTGAGCAAGAAACAGCAAATGAAAACATGCTCTCCCTAATTCCACCCCACCCTCTCTCCTCAGAATGGGGGAAAAGCGTTTTTGCCAAGCAACCTAGTACTTCGAGGCAGGCCCAGAAAGAGAAATTTTGTAATTTAAGCCGAGACTCTTGGGCCACCAGGGAACGGCACATTTGGACTAGAACTCAAACGAATATCTGTGGTGAAAACCATATTAAAATTTGCCTGCTTCAAAATCAGGTCCAAAAAAGTGGGTACAAAGCACTGTTCACAGTCATTTCATTTGCATGTTTGGGCGTTAACAGAAGTGATGCCCAGCTCAGCAGCAGCCCGATTCAGCACAGGGAGGAAAAGCACCACGGACAAAGTCTGGACCAGGTCAGGCTGCCCAATAAAGATGACGATGGTCGGGCAGCCAGGGAGGCGAAGGAAGATGCACAAACGTGTGGACAGCCAGTCCTGCCCCCAGGCTGCACCCAGCCCCCCGCATCCGGCCATGACAGACAGCCATGGTGACCCAGATCCAGGCTGGGTCACAGCAGGCCACAAAACATGTGATAACCTGCTGTGGCCTGCTTTAGCCCGATCAGGCAGATGGTAGCCCAGGCTGTGACCCCAGGCATCTCCTGGATCACAGTCCAGGCTAGCAGCAGATAAAGTGGGCCAAAGTGGCCCGCCATCACATTTAACACCCTTGTTTCAGGTTTTCTATCTAGTTTTTCCAACTTTTTGGCATTTTGGTTGAAATTTTCAGATGAACAATTGAACATCTGAACAATATACGGAAATATAGAGGAAAAACAGGAGTTTTGGCAAATATGCCAGTATTTGTTTCATTGTGAATATTTATTTGGGTACTGCCAGAGTGCCATCCAAAAATGCACATAATATTTGCAAACACAGAATCAGCTATTCCTTTCACCTCTAGTGGAAAGGGTGGCAGGCGGAGAGGTACAAACATGGCAGTGGCAGGTTCCCACCCAGTATTATTCCCCACCTGCTATCTGTAAACTCCCAACTTACTGCAATCAAGCCAAGAACATGTACCTGCGCTCTCGCATCCTCATGAATGTCACATCCCTTGTCTCTCCCTCTGTTCCCCCTTCCCTGTCTCCCCTCCCCCTGTCTTTAGATTGTAAGGTTATCTTATTCTATGTAAAGCACCAGGTACATTGCTGGTGCTATATAAATGCTCATAATAATAATAATAATAATCCAAGTTGTGCTCAGCATGTCAGGACCTCGTTAGTGGCAGACCCTGGGATTTACCCAGTCCCCTCTGTCTTCTCACAAATCCTGCTTCAAGGTTAAGAAGCAGGCAGGAACCATCATAATTTTAACAATGTAAATGTATCTGCCCCTTATGGGTTTCTACAAATGCCCATCTCAGCAGAAAGCACATACGAGGGGGGAGGGGGGAGACTAAGTTTATTCATGGCATGCCTCTGCACACAGGAGTGTGGGGCAAAAGTTCACTGTGTGTACTCTTACCCAATCATGCATTGCAAAGATTTAACAACCCTGCAAAACTGACATTCCCCCTCCTGCAGGTACCATCAGGATAGGAATCCAAAGTAGTATCAGGTAGCATTTTACATGCTGCCTCTTTTATATTTAAAGGATTTGTAACAGCTGGCAAAATATACATTAAGAACCGGGAACACCTGGAACATATAAACAATACCACTAGCTTTAGGTAAGCTCTTGGAAGTGCAATAAAAAAAATACTTTATAAAGAGGTTATTGGGATACACGCTCAGCTATGCAACTGTATATAGAACTAAGTCTCCGAATAATTTTACCATTTGGATAACCAACATGGCTTCATTCCAATATAAAATCTGACTGACACTTAAGAAAAAAAAACAGAAGTGAAATTTCTATAGCTGATAATGTCACAGTGGTAAACCTTTCAGTCCCTAACTCACGGTCAAGGACTCATGCACACTGTGTATTCCCCATTGTCAGCAATGAAAGAAAACAGTGAACACAGTTCCTGGTGCACGCAGTGTAACACTTGCAGAATGGTTTTGCTACAGCTCATTGGCTGGACATTTTGCCTATTACAATTCTGTGCCTGCCACAGAATTACCTCCAGTAGTTCACATTCTCATGCACATTACTATAGATTATAAACCGCCACAGCAAAACAGCTACATTATTTTTTTGTATCATCAATATACATATAAAAACAGGTGTTTCCCTTTGTAAAACACATAAGCTACTATACATCTCTCCAACCACGGCCGCTTTTAGACGAGCGGGTCGCCGTCGCGCGACCCACTCACATTAGATTTCAAAATCCCGCAACGCGGGATTACACGAGACGCCAGTAGGGGATCACGTGCATGGAAGGCAGGCGCGCATTATTTTCCAACCGCGAATGAAATACCTTGATTGTGAGGCATTTAATTCACTGTCGGCAAATAATGCACGACCGCCTTCCATACGCGTGATCCCCTACCGGCGTCTCGTGTAATCCCACGTCACGGGATTTTGAAATGTTACGCGACGGCGACCTGCTCATCTAAAAGCGGCTATAGACCCCAATCCAAGGTCTAAGCTGACAACAAATGCCAGCACTAAGTGCATGCAGTGCCCACACCATGCTCACACTATGCGCGTATGAAGTGCATGCACACATTGGGTGTCTTCAGACAGACAGCACCCATGCCTCTGATCCACCACATCCCCAGACGGCCCATCGGCTTAAGGACAGGCTGCCAGATGTGCAGGCGGAGCAGAGGTGGGGCAGGCTGGGCTTGCTCCAGGGCAACCTGCTGGTGACACTCCAGAATATCCAGGAGCACTGCCAGCAGAGTGGGCAACCCAAAACCAGGGCACCAACCAGAGGCAGGGCTGCTGTCCGTTCTTGGAGGACGGCTGCTGCAGTTCCGCTCTCACGCAGGGGTTACCTTGGACAACACCATGGAGCTGCAGGTGGCAGTCCAGAGCAACGGGTGATCCACCTGAAACTCTAGGGTGTGGGGTTTAAAACGATGAGCACCCCCGTATCCATGTGAAAACACCCATTATGTATATGCGGTAGGTACATACACAGACCTTGGATGGGGGACTTAAAGTTTGCTTTAATCAAGAAACAAGAAATGCTACCTCTCTGGAGCAGTGCACTTGTCTCAATCTACTGTCTGGTTTTGTTAACCTGTTAACTTGCTCTGTGGTTTAACACAGTACACTTCAGATTATATATATTTAAAAAGATACATTTGTGAGAAATGGGTGCAGTATTGCTCATGTAACGGAGAACCCTTTTGTTCCATTTTGGGCACACCCCTCTGTAATTCTGCCATTTCTTTTCAATTATAGAACCTTATTCATTGGTGATTAGAGTATCTTGTTTATTGGAATATAAAATAGAGTACTATCCCAAAGCAATTCACTTAAAGGGTGATTTATATGATGTATCATCATACAGAACATGTCAATCATAGTGAATATAATGATCAATTTTAACATAACTCAGCCACTGGATTTCACATGAGGAACTATCAGGTTATTTAACTTCCGATAAAGTATTTACTAACAGAAAGCCAAACTAGGCATTTACCCAGGTGGATTATGGCAGCTATCAGTTCCTTTCAGCGTTATCACTTTCATAGGGTGTTAGCAGACAAGGCAGTAGCCTGGGTTCGGTCCACAAAGCTCCCACGCAATCACCATGCAGTTTGGTGTGTTCAGCCTAACAAACGGTGGCAGAAAAATGAGGGAAAGCACCAGAAATAATGTCCCGAAAAAGCCCAGAAATTGATTAAAATGCTGTGTCTTTCTTTTCTTTTCACTTTTTGGAGCACTCCAAAAAGCAAAAGTAAACAGTCAAAGTACCAGTGGGAGCAAGAGCAGAGGAAGTGCTCGTTTCTCAGACCACTCTAGGTAGTGCGCCCAAAACTCTAGGGTTCTGGCATACCTGTATGCAGGCAGAGGCTGCGGACACCTGGACAGAAAGGAGGCAGCCCCATGGGTGCACATTAGCCAGCATTCCCCCACACTGCGAGTACCACATTCTCCAAGACGCCACCGTGAGTGGGGGTCAGGTGGCAGTCCTGTATCTGTTGGGGACAAACATCTGGCAAAAACCCAATAAAACTGTGTGGCCTAATATGGGCTACTGTTTCATTTGTTTCCGTCCATAAAGTCTGCAGGCAACAACCCCAGCCAAGACAGACAGACAAAGCACTAGCACTACAAGAGCTGGGATAATAAACACCAGAAGCACAGGGTATGGGGAGGCTACACAAAACTATTCCCTTTATCATGTGTGATAGTCAAAGACAGCTGTTCTTTAATTCTTCTCCTGAGCATAACACAGAACCTTTGCGATCTTCTGTCCTATTCGATGTAAGATCTGCAGCACTGCTATCCTTGTCGGTCAGCTATTCATAGTAAAGTATCTACATATCTGAAGAGAATATTTTATATTAGGTTTCAGGTTGTGTTTTTCTGTTTCTTTAGCAGGAATTTTTATGTTGCATGAAGCCAGATGCACTGGATGCACACAGAACAAAGCTTGATTAGGCTGTCCTAATAATGAAGAAACTGTATTATCTGAACACGTGGGGGGTGCTTTTTGTCCAAATTAAAGAAAAGGGGTTTCTACTGTAACAGTTTGCTTAACATGTCTGGTATATGGAAGGCTCCAGGTTAGAGAAGTAAAGAAAATAAAGTTTTTATTGTGCAAGATGCTTTGCATCAAATAACACTGAAAATTCAATCAGCCAGCCTGTATGAGCAGTTAAATTATCTTTGTCACAAAAACAATCCTTCATCATGAACAACTTTCTGGTATACCATACAGCAGGGGTGAGAAAACATCTCAAGTCGAAGAACCGCATAGCAAAATCTTCACATGGCTAAGAGCCACAAGGCATACGCATACATATTTACACACATGCATGTGCGTGCTGCACACAAACCTATCCAGCTTCATGATGGGCTGGCAGAGCTGGTGCACTGTGCTCAGCAGTCCCGGCTGCTCAGATTCTAAGGAGCAGCTGCAATTCTGCTGCTTAGTGCAATGAAGACACACGATAATTAAAGCAGCACAACGCCCAGGACCAGTGCTTGCTGAAAACCACACTTGAACTGTCCAAGGACCACACATTGCTCCCAAGTCCCATCCCATGGTTTGCCTACCCATGAAACATATGCTTTTAAAATATCTTCAATCCATTAGTTTAGAGAACCACCACCAAGTTCTCTTAGCATTATTGGGTGAAAACTGACATGCATGTAAAACCACTTTAACATTTCTTATGCATGTTGCAGTGGCGCATTTATGACCTATGCAGCCCTGCAAGTTCAACATGCATAAGAAATATTAAGGGGCATGTCTGTTTTCACCCATTGCTAAGGTTCTGTGTTCAGATACCGAATGAAACCGAGTACAGTCAGAAAAGACTAATCAGTTGTATCACAGTATTCTGGTTTTGGAGAGAATTTTGCTGTTATTTCAGGAAGAGGGGGACCACAAGCCAGTCCATGGCACCCCTCTCCATGACCAATCAAGAGGGGAGGGGGGAAGGAAAGTATCCAGACTAGACAAGTTTGAGGTTGTGTTTTTCTGTTTACTTTGGGGGATAATTTTTCTGCTGTATGAAGACAGATGAATGGGATCTGACACAGTAATATGGGGTGTTAAATTTCTTAAATAAATAAATAAAAATGTAAATGAAAATAAATTCCTCTCTGCTCTGACTGGGCGAGCACTGCTAGACTCTGGCTAGACACTTTTGAGAACTTGGGGATAAACTTTTCTTGTCCCATTAGAATGCTGCTTTAACATCTATCCTATTTCATTAATTTGTTTTTTACCAAAACCTAAAAGGCTCCAGGTGCAGTGCATTAGCTTAGGGCAGAGCAACGGTCTGCCACGGCTCTGAGCCGGCAAGTTATTCCTCCTGAGGGATTGCTGTTGGGAGCCATATATGTTATTTTTCTGTCTGCTGCCTGGATTTGGGATTTCTTCAGTGATTTACAAGATACTTCTGCGCCCACATGTTGCCAATCCCAGTCTGCCTGCTGCACTGAGACATTGATGGTTATTCCTGGGGAGCTCCTGTTGGTAAGTATATTACTTCTTTCTGCTGTGTTTTTGGGGTCCTTCCCTGACAATTTATTAGATCCATCTCAGAGGTTCCGATAATATTGGATAGCCTCTGCACCCACACTTTGCTTTCCCAGGGAATATATATATATTGCTTCTCCTTTCTGCTGCCTTTAGTTTTAGGGCCCTTCTGACAATTTATTGAAACCAGCTCTAAGGCTCTGATAATATTTGATAGTACCTGCACCCACACTTTGACACCGCTGTCCTGCCTGCTGAACTGACACATTGGGGGTTATTCCTGGGAGCCAGCTGTTGGGAGGCATATATTACTGCCAGTTTAGCTATAATGCAATCGATCTAGGCTGCACTCACCATGAGCAGCAAGAGAATAAGCACAGAGTAAATTTCAGCCGGCAATACCAGCAGCACTGGTATTGCTGAGGAGTCACATCGTGATCACTGATCATCCACCACAGGTACATTTAATAGCAGTGTCACAAACACAGCAGTCATGCTTCAGCCTAAAACACAGAACATCCAGCATCAGCTTCCAGCAAGCTTCATTTTCCACTTAAAACTGAACCCTCAGCCACGCCTCATGCTGTTACTGATGCTGCCAGTGCCACTATAAGTTACAGGAAAATGCAGAGACTCAGCCATGGCCCCCAGAATCCCTGCGTCTACTGTATGAGAGCTTTCACGTTGACATCCATTGATACAGCGGAGTCTAGTCGAATTTCTCCAACCACGTAAGAAAGTTCCACTTATCAGAAACTCTACTTAAGCACACCTTAAGGAAACAGATTTGGAGGAGGAGGAGAAAACTGATCCTCAGATTAAGTTAGCACCAGGTTTCTCCATCTCCAGCCCCTTCCCTCCACTCACAAGCAGAAAGTTGGTGCAGACAGCAGAGCTGTGTACGTAAGTTATTCTGTCAGTTCTGACTCTGGGACATTTGAGAGGGCTGGAGGCAGGAAAATCTGGTGCTCACTCCCCTTTACAGCCTGCTTGAAACTCCCCGCGTCAGAACTGACAAGATTTCTCGGACTCGGACTCGGACTCGGACTCGGACTCGGACTCGGACTCGGACTCGGACTCGGACTCGGACTCGGACTCGGACTCGGACTCGGACTCGGACTCGGACTCGGACTCGGACTCGGACTCGGACTCGGACTCGGACTCGGACTCGGACTCGGACTCGGACTCGGACTCGGACTCGGACTCGGACTCGGACTCGGACTCGGACTCGGACTCGGACTCGGACTCGGACTCGGACTCGGACTCGGACTCGGACTCGGACTCGGACTCGGACTCGGACTCGGACTCGGACTCGGACTCGGACTCGGACTCGGACTCGGACTCGGACTCGGACTCGGACTCGGACTCGGACTCGGACTCGGACTCGGACTCGGACTCGGACTCGGACTCGGACTCGGACTCGGACTCGGACTCGGACTCGGACTCGGACTCGGACTCGGACTCGGACTCGGACTCGGACTCGGACTCGGACTCGGACTCGGACTCGGACTCGGACTCGGACTCGGACTCGGACTCGGACTCGGACTCGGACTCGGACTCGGACTCGGACTCGGACTCGGACTCGGACTCGGACTCGGACTCGGACTCGGACTCGGACTCGGACTCGGACTCGGACTCGGACTCGGACTCGGACTCGGACTCGGACTCGGACTCGGACTCGGACTCGGACTCGGACTCGGACTCGGACTCGGACTCGGACTCGGACTCGGACTCGGACTCGGACTCGGACTCGGACTCGGACTCGGACTCGGACTCGGACTCGGACTCGGACTCGGACTCGGACTCGGACTCGGACTCGGACTCGGACTCGGACTCGGACTCGGACTCGGACTCGGACTCGGACTCGGACTCGGACTCGGACTCGGACTCGGACTCGGACTCGGACTCGGACTCGGACTCGGACTCGGACTCGGACTCGGACTCGGACTCGGACTCGGACTCGGACTCGGACTCGGACTCGGACTCGGACTCGGACTCGGACTCGGACTCGGACTCGGACTCGGACTCGGACTCGGACTCGGACTCGGACTCGGACTCGGACTCGGACTCGGACTCGGACTCGGACTCGGACTCGGACTCGGACTCGGACTCGGACTCGGACTCGGACTCGGACTCGGACTCGGACTCGGACTCGGACTCGGACTCGGACTCGGACTCGGACTCGGACTCGGACTCGGACTCGGACTCGGACTCGGACTCGGACTCGGACTCGGACTCGGACTCGGACTCGGACTCGGACTCGGACTCGGACTCGGACTCGGACTCGGACTCGGACTCGGACTCGGACTCGGACTCGGACTCGGACTCGGACTCGGACTCGGACTCGGACTCGGACTCGGACTCGGACTCGGACTCGGACTCGGACTCGGACTCGGACTCGGACTCGGACTCGGACTCGGACTCGGACCTCTTCCTGACTGTCAGCACGAGTCTGCTTGTCTGGAGAAAACGGATGTTCCCTAATGCCCATCTCCAGCCTGTCAGACATGAAGACTCTCACTCTGACAGGGCATATACTACAGTATTTTAACCACATGCTGCCAAGAAATCATTAATACACTCAAAGGGTTCAGAATTCAATTTATCCAGATGAAGAAGCAATATCTCCCCATTGACCTGGAAAAAAACAAATTAAGTTGATTTATGTGGACTTCACCCTATAAACAACAGCTACCTGTTTCCTATTCAAGGCTAAAATTCATCATGGACAGAACAAGCATCACCTGTCCACTTTGGGACTCAACCATCTAAGAAAATATGGCTTTGATTTCTGACAGATCTCCACTATCAACAGAGTCATCAGGCAGATTACATCAGTCAGGGATTATACTATCCTCCCTTGGCTACCTTCATTGCAGAAAATCTGCCATCCTCACCAAGCTCCTCAGAATGTCCATCCCTAGTCCCCATCCTCAGTAAAACAGAAGTCAATACTGCCTATGTTTTGGGGGGGGGAGAGAAACACACACACACACACACACCAGACTGGCAAGATGATCACCCTCCATGACCAGTCTTTCTCCCCGATGAAAGATGTAGGTTTCAGATGACTGCCTCAGTGCTCGGTATCCAGTTACCACCTGCTTTTGCAGATCTATGGTAGCAGAGCTTTATAATGCAGTGAAGGGCAAAGTAGAATCCATGCTATGCATGGCATCTATCAGTGACACACTCCTCCTGCCTCTGCTCCTGATGCCATCCATATAATAAAAACGCAGCAGTGAGGAAACACGATCACATCATACAAATAGTTTATTTGCTTTATTTGTACAATTTTGTTTCCTACCCCTCCTGAAAAAAACAGCTTGGGGCAGCTCACAATTTGAAATGCCGATAAAAACAGTTAAAACAATTAACCAATTAATAAAAATATAAAATCTCAACAGGGGAGAGTCAAAATTAAACAAACAAACAATGGAATTAAAAACAAAAAGCCTCCCACCCTAACCCTCAAGCCCCACCCTACCCCTTGCCAAAAGCCTGATGGAACAGCCATGTCTTACACAATTGTCTAAAGGAGGAGAGGTCCAGGGCCACAGTTGTGGCACAGCAACTGAGAACACCCTCCCCATTGTGGCCCCCCAGGAAACCCAAGGCACCTCAAGAATGTCACCCCTGGTGGACCACAGGGCCCGATCCAGAGCCTGGGGAATGAGGCGATCCTACAAGTAAGTAGGGCCCAGGTCATGTAGGGCTTTAAAAGGTCCACTCCAACACCCTGAATCGGGCCCAGAAGACCATAGACAGCCAGTGCAGAGAGCGAAGCACCAGTGTAATATGCTCCTGGTGGCCCGTCCACATAAGGAGACGGGCTGTCGCATTCTGCACTAGCTGCAGTCTCTGAACTGTCACCATGAGTAGCCCCACTTAGAGCATGTTACAATAGTCAAGTCCTGAAGTAATGAAGGCATGGATGATAGCGGCCAGGTCGGAGTCCGAGACATATGGCCAAAGCCGCCTCACCAGATGTAATTGGCGAAATGCGCTCCTTGCCACCGCTCCCAGCTAGACATTCAGGTGGAGCTGGGAGTCGAGGATCACTTCCAGACTGCGAACCTGGGGAACCAGCAGGGGGTGAACCCCATCAATGGCGGAAGACACCACACCCATCACCTTCCCCACTAGCATCACCTCCGTCTTGTCAGGATTCAACCTCAATTGGCTCGCCCAGTCGCCAGACACTGGGTAAACACCGAGACTGCCAGGCCTGGGTCAGATGAAAACGAGAGCTAGAGTTGGGCGTCATCAGTATATTGATCACACCGAACATCAAGCCCTCTCACAACCTCGCCAGATGGCTGCATATTCACGTTAAACAGGAGAGGGGACAGAATGAATCTTTGTGGAACTCCGCACAAGAGGTCCCTGGGGTGCTGAAAAATAATCCCCGATCACCACTTGCTGAGTTCTTCGGGCCAGGAAAGAGCATAACCATTCAAAACAGTCCCGCCCACCCCAGCACAGTCCCGCAGGCGAGTCACCAACATCTTGACGTCAACGAGGGGAGTTAATATGATATTAGGAGAGTTAATACGATGGAAAGGGAAGGTTTATTCATACTAAATGTTATGTATACAAATGGATAAAAGCTGGTCATGAATAAATTAAAGCGGGAAATTAGAAGGTGGTTTTTAACCATCATAACAGTGAACTGCTGGAATAAGCTACAGGGACAGTTATGGAATCAAAGAACCAGAATGGTTTTAAAACCAGAGTTGCATAACTTTATGGGACACAACTTGTGATGGGTTATCTATTTCATACCACAAGACGACTTCCTCCCTCCCTCCAATATTTTGGTTCATTTTCCTTTCTTCCTGAACCATCAAAGATGTTCGTAACTGGAGCGTTCTAGTGCCTGGGTAGTACAATTATATGTTGAGTCAAGCACCTGACTGGTGGGTTCTGTCAGCTAGTCACTCCTGATCTCCTTGTAGCAAATATTTATTATATGCTCCATTTTTTAGTTAGGGTCTCCTGTGTGAGCAATTTGGGTGTGGTGAATCCTGAATACATACAGGGTGCTTCAGTAGATGACCCTTGAGATTCCGTCCAGCACTATAGCTTTATCACACCTGTGGTTACCACTGCCACCAGTCTGAAGCCACAACTGGTCAGGACACTTGTCTTCATTAAACCAGTCTATCATTGCTGGGTTTTGCTGTACGACTGACAATTAAAAATACACGATTTAAACTTGGTAGGAGACTTAGCAGCAGTTCTAACCACCATGTTTTTTTTTCCTTACAGGCATTAAAAGTTTGAGTTATAAGGATCTGGATAAGTAGAATTCTGAACCAAGAAGCAATATATCCCCACAGACCTGGGGAAAACAAATTAAGTCGACTTATCCAGAAATTCAAGCTACATAGATTCTACTTAAGTGGATTCCACTGAATAACACCTGCCTGTTTCCTATGCAAGACACTAAGGTTTCTTATGCAGTCTGGCATAGCCACACTGCAAACCTACACAAGACAATAAAATACAAATACTACGGCCCTCCCACGCACTTCTTTCCCTTCCTTCTCTCCACCCCTCATTCCCCCACCTTAATTTTTGCACTGGGAAAGATTGTTAGTTGACTCTTGGAATGTCAAGCTTGGTTTCAGTAGTATTTATCTCACAGGGAAGATTAGACAAAGAGGCAAAAGTCTCCCCTGGCACTGATAACTTCACACTTTTCTGACAAAGACACACTCTTCTAATAAGTTCTGTAGATACTGGAAGCATAAAAGAGATATTTTTTTTAAAGAAACCATTTGTGGCTATTTAGTGGACATCACTCTAAGTTGTAAGCGTAGTTTATGAGGATTTATGCACTCTGTCAGCTCCAAAAGGTCGGGTGCATATGATGATACCAGAATGGTAGGTTTACTGTCTCTGCTGATTGGTAAAGATCCACTTCCTTGCTATATATATCATCATAGGCCCATATTATGGACACTGCACAAATAATATACTCTTACATATATTAGAAATTGTAGGCATCCGGATATTGCCTCTTTACTAAAGGGGTAGGGAGTATATAAGAAGGTGGAAGTCAAAACATTTAACTAAAAGATTTAATTTACCTCTGTTTGGTCATTCACTTTTTTTACATATTTTATTNCTGAGAACACCCTCCCCATTGTGGCCCCCCAGGAAACCCAAGGCACCTCAAGAATGTCACCCCTGGTGGACCACAGGGCCCGATCCAGAGCCTGGGGAATGAGGCGATCCTACAAGTAAGTAGGGCCCAGGTCATGTAGGGCTTTAAAAGGTCCACTCCAACACCCTGAATCGGGCCCAGAAGACCATAGACAGCCAGTGCAGAGAGCGAAGCACCAGTGTAATATGCTCCTGGTGGCCCGTCCACATAAGGAGACGGGCTGTCGCATTCTGCTCTAGCTGCAGTCTCTGAACTGTCACCATGAGTAGCCCCACTTAGAGCATGTTACAATAGTCAAGTCCTGAAGTAATGAAGGCATGGATGATAGCGGCCAGGTCGGAGTCCGAGACATATGGCCAAAGCCGCCTCACCAGATGTAATTGGCGAAATGCGCTCCTTGCCACCGCTCCCAGCTAGACATTCAGGTGGAGCTGGGAGTCGAGGATCACTTCCAGACTGCGAACCTGGGGAACCAGCAGGGGGTGAACCCCATCAATGGCGGAAGACACCACACCCATCACCTTCCCCACTAGCATCACCTCCGTCTTGTCAGGATTCAACCTCAATTGGCTCGCCCAGTCGCCAGACACTGGGTAAACACCGAGACTGCCAGGCCTGGGTCAGATGAAAACGAGAGCTAGAGTTGGGCGTCATCAGTATATTGATCACACCGAACATCAAGCCCTCTCACAACCTCGCCAGATGGCTGCATATTCACGTTAAACAGGAGAGGGGACAGAATGAATCTTTGTGGAACTCCGCACAAGAGGTCCCTGGGGTGCTGAAAAATAATCCCCGAACACCACTTGCTGAGTTCTTCGGGCCAGGAAAGAGCATAACCATTCAAAACAGTCCCGCCCACCCCAGCACAGTCCCGCAGGCGAGTCACCAACATCTTGACGTCAACGAGGGGAGTTAATATGATATTAGGAGAGTTAATACGATGGAAGGGGAAGGTTTATTCATACTAAATGTTATGTATACAAATGGATAAAAGCTGGTCATGAATAAATTAAAGCGGGAAATTAGAAGGTGGTTTTTAACCATCATAACAGTGAACTGCTGGAATAAGCTACAGGGACAGTTATGGAATCAAAGAACCAGAATGGTTTTAAAACCAGAGTTGCATAACTTTATGGGACACAACTTGTGATGGGTTATCTATTTCATACCACAAGACGACTTCCTCCCTCCCTCCAATATTTTGGTTCATTTTCCTTTCTTCCTGAACCATCAAAGATGTTCGTAACTGGAGCGTTCTAGTGCCTGGGTAGTACAATTATATGTTGAGTCAAGCACCTGACTGGTGGGTTCTGTCAGCTAGTCACTCCTGATCTCCTTGTAGCAAATATTTATTATATGCTCCATTTTTTAGTTAGGGTCTCCTGTGTGAGCAATTTGGGTGTGGTGAATCCTGAATACATACAGGGTGCTTCAGTAGATGACCCTTGAGATTCCGTCCAGCACTATAGCTTTATCACACCTGTGGTTACCACTGCCACCAGTCTGAAGCCACAACTGGTCAGGACACTTGTCTTCATTAAACCAGTCTATCATTGCTGGGTTTTGCTGTACGACTGACAATTAAAAATACACGATTTAAACTTGGTAGGAGACTTAGCAGCAGTTCTAACCACCATGTTTTTTTTTCCTTACAGGCATTAAAAGTTTGAGTTATAAGGATCTGGATAAGTAGAATTCTGAACCAAGAAGCAATATATCCCCACAGACCTGGGGAAAACAAATTAAGTCGACTTATCCAGAAATTCAAGCTACATAGATTCTACTTAAGTGGATTCCACTGAATAACACCTGCCTGTTTCCTATGCAAGACACTAAGGTTTCTTATGCAGTCTGGCATAGCCACACTGCAAACCTACACAAGACAATAAAATACAAATACTACGGCCCTCCCACGCACTTCTTTCCCTTCCTTCTCTCCACCCCTCATTCCCCCACCTTAATTTTTGCACTGGGAAAGATTGTTAGTTGACTCTTGGAATGTCAAGCTTGGTTTCAGTAGTATTTATCTCACAGGGAAGATTAGACAAAGAGGCAAAAGTCTCCCCTGGCACTGATAACTTCACACTTTTCTGACAAAGACACACTCTTCTAATAAGTTCTGTAGATACTGGAAGCATAAAAGAGATATTTTTTTTAAAGAAACCATTTGTGGCTATTTAGTGGACATCACTCTAAGTTGTAAGCGTAGTTTATGAGGATTTATGCACTCTGTCAGCTCCAAAAGGTCGGGTGCATATGATGATACCAGAATGGTAGGTTTACTGTCTCTGCTGATTGGTAAAGATCCACTTCCTTGCTATATATATCATCATAGGCCCATATTATGGACACTGCACAAATAATATACTCTTACATATATTAGAAATTGTAGGCATCCGGATATTGCCTCTTTACTAAAGGGGTAGGGAGTATATAAGAAGGTGGAAGTCAAAACATTTAACTAAAAGATTTAATTTACCTCTGTTTGGTCATTCACTTTTTTTACATATTTTATTTCTAGTGATTGTTGACAGTATCCTTATAGGATCCAGAGTACACTTGTCTGTAGTCCTGTTCAGTTGCTTTTAACATTGGGTGATTTCAGACGTTACGGGGCCCTTTGGCCCCGTACCGAAAGCACCGGATTCATTCCCCGCCAGGGTCGCCCCGTAACGCCATATCAGACGTGCCGGGGGGATCCCGGCGGGGAATCTGGGAGGGGGCGGGGCCGCACAGCGCAACGTGCAGCCGCATGGCCCCGCCCCCTCCACGCACCCCGCCGCCCGCCTTCCGAGGAGACGGGCGGGCGGCGGGGCCATTGCGGCCGCCGCGTCAGGCCGGAAGCGCCATGGCCCGGGATCCCGCCGGGGATCCTGGGCCGTGGCGCGCGGCCAGACGTTACATTTTGTTGGTCCCTGCCCAGGGTCCGTTTGACCACGCTTCCCAGGACATTCCCCCGGCTAGCCCGGGAAGCGTGGTTCAAACTGCCCCATGTGGGAGGCCGCCAAACAGACGTTCGAGACATGGTGACCACAGGTGGGTATTCACCGTGGTTCACCGTGATCTCGTAACGTCTGAAAATACCCATTGTTTTATATTTGTACTCCAAATATACTCCCTACTCCTTTAGTAAAGAGACAATATCCAGATGCCTCCAATTTCTAATTCAAACTAGTCAGCCATGTGTAAGCAACTTTAGGCATTACCCAGTTAAGATGGAGTGAGAACACTATAAGCAGATCTCCATTACCTTACCATTCTTTATTAGTACTATTGATTATTATTATTATTATTATAGCATCAGCAATGTGTCTGGCACTGTACAGCCAGTAGTTACAGAAAGGTCCCTACCGCAAAGGGCTTACAATCTAGGAAAGACAAGGGAGAGGGGAACATAGGGAAAGACAGGGATACATTTATGAAGATGAGAATTCACAGGTTCACGTGCTTAACTTAGTTACAAGGAAGGAGACCCAGAGTGAAGGGTGGTAAGAAAAGCATGAAATATTGTTTTATGAATCCTTACCTAATTCTTCTGTATACATAGGGAGGTAGCACCATCTCACATTAGACATTTCCCTGTTCAGAAAGAATGTATGCTTTTTTGTTTTCTTTCATGCTTTGGCCATAAACTAGAGCTGAAACTTGAATCACAGTTCTCGACATTTTAGTAGGAATTGATAATCGAGAAAAACCCAATTCTCAACACTTTCTCAGCCAATAATTTATCTCAATTTACCATGATTGCCATTTGCCGTGATTTACTGTGTACCATGTTCATCCCGCTAATGCGCATACACAAAATGGTTGCCCTTTCCCAAAATGGCAGCAATGCTGCCAGCAACACCTTGGCACAGCATGCACAGAACAGCTGCAGTGGCCATTTTACACATGCACATTACCGGGACGAACACAGTACAGTCTACAATAAGCAGTACACAGTAAATCACTATACGGTACATGGTAAAATGGTAAATTGAGAAAAATTCTCAACCAACATAGTGAACCATTACTGAGATTATTATTATTATTATTATTATTAAACATTTATAAAGCGCCAGTTGCAAAACCTGGCGCTGTACAGAACATACAATCAGACGCGGTCCCTGCCTGTGGCTTACAATCTAAAAGACAAGGAGGGGGAGACAAGGAGAGGGGACAGTGGGAGAGACATGGGAGAAGACAAACAAACATTCAGGCGGATGCGAAGTCTCAGGTGCGTGTACTTGGCTTGGTTACAAGGTGGTCGGTAGCAGCAGTCAGCAGAGGAGGGCTGACAGTAAGAGCAAGGGGAAAGACTAGAGGGCATTGGGAAAGGCAGCATGGAAAAGGTGGGTCTTGAGGAGGGATTTGAAGGAGCGGAGGGAGGAGGCAAGGCGGATGTTGGCAGGGAGGGAGTTCCAGGCATGTGGGGCAGCGAGGGAGAAGGGACGAAGGCGGTTGGGCAAGCAGGAGAAACGAGGGAGAGTGAGGGAGGGGACAGAGGAAGAGCGGAGAGCACGTGCAGGAGTGCGTAGGGTGATTAGGTCCGAGAGGTAAGGGGGAGCTTGGTCATGGAGCGATTTGAACGTGAAATCCAGGAGTTTGAACAGGATATGTTCAGGAAGGGGGAGCCAGTGAAGGGAGAGGAGGAGAGGCTGTATATCCCGAGATCTCAGTATCGATTAATGCAAGATTTTCATGAGAAACAAACCGATTCTCATTTCAGTCCTACCATAACCCCAATGCGGTCATTTAAAAATACAGCTCATAATATCCCAATTAGGCTTGAAATGACAAATCACAGCAAATCCACACACATTAACATTTCTTAAGTCCCCATAAAACTTTTTGCTTTATATCTCTCACTAAACTTACTGACAAGGATAGAGACTTCAAAGCCCAGCCAGGTTATTCCATCTGCACATAAAAACAGTATTTCCCCTTTTATACCCACTTCAGAGAGTCCAGGCACAACATGCGTTGAAAGCACTCTTCTGTACAATTGCCATTTCAATGAAAGAGTTGAAATATATTGGAACTCCTACCAGGAAATAACTGGATAGCTACAAGACAGATTGTATTTTCATGCACTTTGAGGGTGTAAATTATTTCATAAGTAGAACATTTGACAGAAGTATACCTGGCATCACAGACAGACAACATGAGTACGTATATCATAGTTTAGACAATTCATATAACCCAACAGTTTATTCTTTCACAATACAATTCTAGAAATAAATAATTTCCTACATCAATATTTACTCTATTTAAATATTCCCTTGGTAACAGGACAGGGAATACACAGAAATCCAGACTGGTCAAGCATGAGACAACTGGTTACCATATCCCACAGTCAGTTTATTTTTCAGTTATATCCACATACACATTCCTCTGTTGCTGAATAGCGTTGCAGAATTTCCATTGTTCAAACTAAGCATTTGCAACAATGGGAACAAATGCCAGATGCAAGCACCTAGTAAAGCTAAAGTAAGAATTGGTGGCTGGGGGGGAGGGGCAGGGATATCAATAATCAGATACATACAATTTAAAACAAAAACAAACAAAAAAGCAATGATCTTAAAAATTATGCACCTAGGCAAAAAGACATGTCAAAGTCACTAATCTTCTCTAATTCATTTTTTAAAAGTTATCCATTCCAATGGTTTTCCCTTTGTGATGTGGCAAAAAAAAAAATACCCTGCTTTTGTGCAATGTGGTAAGTATTCTACCTTCCAAGATTGAATGTTGTTTAATGTATTTATGTTTACACACACACACACACACACACACCACAGTGGTCAACAAGCATTTTTGCCAGCCTATTTTATGCAGCACAAATGACACAAGATACTATTCATCAAGAGAAAAGGAGACCTTTGCTTCCCATGTCTCCTAAACGTTTGAGACCAACTACAATTTATTAATGCAAAGTTGCTTTGGAAAAAAAAAAAAAAAGTTCTTTACTTTCTGCTTTTTTTAAAAAAAGACACAGCATATTGCCTAAGTGGTTAACCAATACAGAGCATCTACCCTAGAGAATATTGTCCGTAGTGCAAAATAAAATTTTCTAAAATAAGTTAATAAATTAAGCAACCTTTCCGCAAGTCAGGGTAGAACAGGTATTTGCAGGGGCCCACTTGCTTCTGCAAAAAAGGAAAAGAATACTGTCTTGTCAAGTCACATTCAGAAAATTAAACTTGATTCATCAGAAGAATTCAAGAAGAATGCTTGTGAATTTTGACACAGCTTAGTAAAATTATTCTAAGGATCGGCTCCCAATATTTTAAATCTGGTGCCTCCAATAACTAGACTGTTAGGAGTGCCTCATACTCAAAAGGTACATAATCTGTCTCATAAACCAGTACCATGGAAGTGACAGCAGTACTCAACACACTGGCATATAAAAAGTTAATTCGATGGATATATTTACGTAAGAAATACTGTATTAGTAAAATGTTCATAATAAATGGAAGTGGGTGGATTAAGACTGCATGGCATAACATTTAGGAAGTAAGATAAAGAAGGAATCCTCTCCAGCGACAGTCTTAAAAATACCTAGCCATTTGGTCCATGCAAAGGCAGTGAATTTATTCTCTGGTATTTTTATGAGTCTTGAGGATAAATGTTCTATGGCATATCAGCAGGGATGAGTTAGCCGTGTCTGGTGTGAGATTGATGGTTTCATCAAAGCCAGAGGGGGTAGAGAAGATCCAACATTTCTCTTGATGTGGTTCCGTTTGATCACATGGTAGTCCCCTGCAGCACTTTGTTTCCCCAATGCCGTCATCAAAAATAAATAAATATAATAAAGTAATAAAAAGGACAAAACTGTATTCCTCTACATAACATCAGAAACAAAAGTTATATTGGTTGCATAAAACCTTTAACAATTATATTTGAGGTTCTTTCAGCCAAGCTTGTTTTGTATTTGAGACCAATCAAATTTTAACTGTGTTGAAAAAAAAAAAAGCTTAATTTACTTCCAAATTGTTTTTAAAACTTGCTGAACAGCCAAAATACACAAATGAAACTTCTAAACTAGAAAGTTAATTTTAAAAATATTATAAATTAGCATACACGTACATACTATGCAGTCATTTATTCTTAGAGAGATAGTCACTCAAATAAGAACTAAAGTGGTTTATCCTCCTTAATAAGACTTTGCTGCTATATTTAAACCTCAGTAAGTCTAAAACTACCCTCACCTGCTTTAGTTTTCATAATCCAGAGAAAAAACTAGCATTCAAGCTTACATGACACACCTAATAAAGCAATAAAACTGACCTGAAGAATTAGAGGAGTCACATCAAGAAAATGTTAGCCCTTTAAAACAAGGACAGTTACATAGTATATACAAACTTTTAAGACAGCCTTTCATAAAAGCGGTTAAATTGTTTCAAGGAGAGCCAAGTCTGATTTCTCCCAAAACAAGAAATCCCAACAAAGAAAACTGATGTTAAGTTAAGCTGTGTTCCAGCACGTACCTCACTTTTCAATTTAAACTGAAATATACTGCAGTCCAGAGGAAAAGGTGTCTATTCAAAGATATACCATTTTAAACAATATACATGATAAAGATTTTTGGTTTAAAAAAACCCAATTCTTACACTAGAAACCAAGTGAAAACTAAAGTTAGTTAAACTAGTAAAAATAACTTCAGATATAGGCAAGTATTTCTGCAAATGTGGAACTCTAAATTTTAAATACACATATACAGTAAGGATATAGGTCTATATGATTTGAGGATGTTCAGATCCCTAGCAAGTTAATATCACTTGAGTTCTAAAGAAATATAGTATTTAAAATTGACATCACTATCTGCTTTTTGTCAATAACCAGCTCCTGAAAGTCAGGAATGTTGGAAGTGTAGTTTAATGGTGAACAATAAAACCTCAGTGCTTGTCCTGTGTATCGTCAGATACAATAATCTAACTTGGGATCTAGTCATTTGAGGTGCAAGTTATTTGTGGGCACTCACTACTGCTTACATCAGACCCAGGGATTCTGCATAAGAATACTGCTTTACTGAACACAAATTAATGCTCTGTAATTGTTGCTTTTTGCCTTTAAAACAAATGCGCTGCGTCTGCACAATATAGAGCCCGATGAGCCCGCTGGTGACACAGCACAACAGCACAGAAGCCGAGGGCATCCAGTCAAGTCCTAGGACTGCTGTCTACACACCTGGCACTATGGAAATGTATCCTAAGCTTGGCATGCCTCGACTGGAGCACAAACTCCTGACAAACGGACTTCTGTCCGTCACAGGGACACTGGAGAAAGAGAGGCAGAAGCAATTCCGTATAGGTGCCTTAGTCTCAGAATGGGGAGGACACGATCGTCTGGTACCAGACCCCTCTGCTCCTCCATGTTCACTCTGCATGAAAGCAAACAATCCGGCTGCACCCATTGGAAGGGTCAGATGTTTGGGAGGTACCAAGGATTGCATTTGTTTTCAGAAAAGAGCCAAATATAGCCAACATAGCAGTATTTGAATCTGTAGTCCTAATAGTGTCCCGGCATATTTGGCTTGGGTGCATAACAAGACACAGAGAAGGAGAGGACTCTCTTTCTTGCTAAAGGTGTCTGGTAGCTCTAAGGGCTTATGTGGTTGTGAGGTGGATTTTCATTTTCACAAGGCCTCACTTGTTTCCTTTTCAAGCAAGCCCCTAGTCTGCAGAGTAAGGAATCTGGAGCTACTCCCTCATTTTCTAGACAAACTAATGGAGAGGTCCAACACAAATACACTCAAAAATAGAAACCAGGACTTAAGTGTAGCTACTGCAAAGCACTGCTGGACCACACTGGGTGCAGCCACACTGCAAAGGGCCCGATCTTTGTGAGGTCTCGTGGCAGGCAGCTACTGATGCCACACTCGGGGCAAGCGTGGGGAAGTGGGCAGATGGTGAACCCTCATGCCCGCTGGGCAGCTAGCTGTGGTTGGAGCTCCCGCCACAGCTGAGGGTGTGTGGCACCGGCCTTATGAGTGGGCGCCCAGCCCTGACCCACCTCCCCTCTCCCCCACTATCCCAAGAAAGATCCCACCCCCGGTCATGACATGGCCACAGGCAACAGCACCCACTACTCAAAGCCCCACGGTGAAGCTCGCCACACATCAGGGCAGATACAGCCCAGCCATACAAGTTGCCCTGTCTTGGGCAGCCTTACCCAATTTGGGGTAAGGCTGCTACACGATGTGCCTTTTCAGAAGATGCACTGCATAGCCACCAGCTTCTTGACCCAATGATGCACTGCATCATGTGGCCCAGCTGCCCAGAATGGCTTACGGCTACCCAAGGTGTGGTAACCTTCCCATGGAGTCTTGTGTGGCTGCAACCAATGTCTGTGCTGGTTCAAGAGTTTAACTATCAGCTCTAAGTGAGCAATATGCAAAGCTCTTCTCTGTGAATGAACTAAAATGAAGAATCATTAATTGTTCATGTAGATCAGGTGGTAGAGCTTTGAAACAGAAATTGGGAGGCCAAGGATTCAAGTCCATTTTAGGCAATGTGTGACTTCTTTAAAAAATAAAATAAATAATAATAATAATAATAATAATAATAATAAGGATGACAATCCATGTGGGAGGGAATCCCTATACATGACAGTGTGAACAAAGCTTCAGTAGAAGCTCAACACTCAACATGCATCAAAGAATCTACACAGTAAAGCTACCTTACAAGTGCCCTGACTGAGAAATGCTACAGGGCAAGTTCAGCCCTTAGTACACATCAGAGAATCCATTACACAGGAAAGAAGCTCTATAAATGCCCAACTATGGGAAAAGCTTCAGGAGGAACCTCAGTCTTACTACACATTGAAGAATCCAAACAGTTCCCCATTTCCCTCACCACCATCTCAGCTGAATAGTGGGACATGAATGGTTGAACTCACTCAGAAGGAGGTATGGAATAAAATAGTCTGGAAAACACTCGAGTAGACATAAAGCTGAGCTATTAAGCAACACTACTAGTGCTGTTAGCAAACTAACAAACAACTATTTAATGAGTAAGCAGAATGCAAAGTACTTATGATGCTGAATACAACCAATAAGCTATAGCAGTTCAAGTGGAAAAGCTTTGCAAAGGAAATCTAAAAGGTCAGGAGTTCAAGTATGATTTGGAGTGTGACTGATTTTTTAAAGTTTCTTTTCATTAATTTAAAAAAGAACTCTTCCCTCAGCCCAACCCATTAACTATTTTACTGCATGCATTAACACAAATCAGCACATATTTATGCAAAAGGAGGATCATTTTGGCTCCTACTATTATGAGGAGTATTTTTGCACTGATTGAACCATATTTGTATTGTAAGAGCAAGAGAGACTTTCTAGCATAGCCTCTGAGAAGCTGTCAGCCTGATTCTTATTACCCTGCCTGTGTTTCTCACCTTTTTTCATTTCAGCACTAAGCAGAGAAACTAGAACCTGCTCCTCCATTTATTATTTTTTGAAGAATGTAATAGAGAGAAGACACCACAATTCTAGAACACAGCACTATAACCCTAGCACAACAGGTACAAACTTTGGATGTTTTTAAACAAGGCTCATCTACTCATGGCCACTCACCGTCCAGGTGTCCAACCGTTTGTGTGTAGGTGGTGGATGGGGATGCGTACTCCCATGACCTACGCACCAACAAGTCAATAAATTTATTACCTGGCCAAGGCCATCGTAAGACAACAAACACACACACAGAAAAATACAATACATCATACAACGTAAATATCAAATACCCAACAGTATATTTCCACTTAACAAATATAATGTAACAACATATATAAATCAGGAGCCACCCCACAAGGTAAATTCACATCAGTCCCCAAAGGGGATAGAACAAAGCCCAAACATGACATTTCCCCAAGTCAAAGCATACACTTATCTTATCCACTATCTATAATGATCAGCCATGATTTTACTAGACCCTACACTTCTATTCTTTTCCATTGTAGAACTTTAGATAAATATTTAGCCACTTGTAATGTAACTACTGAATCGGAAGCTCTCCAATAGAAAACCTCCCCTAGTGCTATATCACCGGTACCAATAGAAGGGTCCTGAATAAATGTAGCCCTCCACTTGGCATAGGCAGGACAGAAAAGCAAAACGTGTGCCATTGTCTCAACATTTTTAACTCCGTTCTTAAGGCAGTACTTGCAGTAACGTTCTGGCATGGAGATAGCTTTCCACCTTCCCTCAACCACAGACGAGGGGCAAACACTAAGCCTAGCCATTGTAAATGCAAGCCTATACTTTTCCATTCGGGTCTCAGTCAAATAGGTAGCTCCAGATTCAAAAATTGGGAAAAACTGATACTCCGGAGAGACCTTCTGGAGACCTATTTGCTCCCGATTAAACTGGAGTTCTAAATCTCTACTCCTCGCTTTAATTTCAGCCCAGATCTGCAAAAATGGGCAGGAGAGTGCATAAGTTACCGAAAAGCCCATTTGGTGAAGAGTTTCCTCCACCTTAG